>JAQJVL010001778.1:35885-146284 GCA_035578905.1 Stictocephala bisonia
ATTTAGTCCTCTCTCCCACTTAATAATAAGTAAAATATAGTATATACATTCAAATTAATATTAAAATTAATACAGCAAAATTAAAAATCAAAATTAACAGACATGAGCTTAGCAGGAAATGGGGTTGGTACATAAAGTAAGTTGAGGTGTCCCCTTATTGTATTATATTAGTTTTATCATAGTACAAGCACAGTACCCGTCCTTCGTACAGGGTTTACGTTGATTTATACTGTACTTATTGCATTCAATAATAATTTTCTGTAAATAACTTTTCGGCTATTTAGCTGAATGCTTCAATGCGATTGGTAGTTTTAGTTCCCAGTATTTTATCGAATATTCAAACCAGATGATTTCACCCAAGTGACGTCACAGCCTATTGTGCAGCCTTGTGATACCTACTGTCTTTTCTAGTTACCATGGTTGTGGTTAGGTGTTGTCCGGTTTTTAATTCAGAACTATGTAAGTTGTTTATTTCAACAGCTGATTAATCAAACTATTTTAAACAGTTACTTGTCAAATTTGTATAGGGGTTGCATTGATACTTCTTAGAATCCCTGGGGTGGTTTCCTGATGGAATTTCAAAATAAAGATAGGCCTATATGTTAACCAGAGACCCTAAGAATGTCCTTGCAAAATTTCAGAGGAATGAGTTCAGTAGTATTTGCGCGATTGAGTAACACCACACAGACACCATTAGATTTTATATAACAGTAAGATATTAGAGACTGAAGCCGTGAATTTGTTCTTTTTCATAGCAATATTCAGACAATACCCATAACAAATAAACCTCAGGCCGCCATGCAGGTGATGATATATAAAGTTTTTCATAATTTATAAACCTGTGTAATAGTACAATAACATTTTTTAAACATCAGAAGTTTTGTTCTTATCACAATTATTTAACGAAATCCTCCAAGTAGTTCAACAACTCAGTGGCTAAGACTTTGGACTGTAGGGACCAAGGTCAAAGGTGCAAATCCCCCAACTTCTGAAGTGAGATTTGCTAACACCGGTAACCACCAGACTACCAAGAGAACGAATAATGAATTTATAGTTTATAATTTAATTAACAAACCAACTCCTTATCATTAACATAAATAGTTATGAAGTTCTTAGCGACATAATCCTTAACTTCTTAATAATATAACTTTTAACATAATGCAACAAGTTTTCAATATTCTTTTATATAATATTTCTATTTAGTATTAGAATAAGGTATAAATTTGTTTTCAGTATTGTATGCTGCATATTGCTATGTCTTTTCGTATATAGATTATTGGTTCTTCTATGAAAGCTTCACCAGTTGACTGGACATATTAGGAATAATACAAGGATACTTACTGTCCTTTTGTAGTTGAAGCAGCTTTTGGTATGGAAACTGAAACGGTTTCTCTGACAATGGCAACTACAATACATAACAACAAAAAGACAATGGCATGAAAAACAACAGAATTAACCAATATTGATTATGGGGTTATTAAGAATTACAGCATGATTAAAGACTCGGTTAGTGAAAATGATCGGCCAAAGAGTATCAACAAATATTACCTCTAGAAATATAACAAACAAGTAATTTTTCCTTACTTTTTAGTAAATGCAGTTACACTGATCTTTACAACATTAGTCAAATAAATACACATTAATAAACAAGAACAACATCAATAACAATAGATTTTGGACTGGCCAGCTTGGTTCCTTTATGTAAATAACATATGACTTTTTCTGTGGGGTTGTGTTGAGCTTTAATAATGATGAATATTGTAAAAGAACTGTCTTCAGATATACATTACATCAGGACTAGATATCTAATTACAATTAATTGAATTTAGAAAGAAACATTAGACTTGATATATAAAAACATTTTTAAGACTTGGAGATGGGATTTTAATCCTGAAATTCAAGAACTGTTCAGAGAGAAAGTTATTGTAACCTATAATTATATAAATACAGTGTAACGTGAATGATATCAGAGGTAAAATAATTCAGTTATCTAAAAGAGACTAAGGTATCAGGGCGAGCTTGTGAATTATAGTTACCGGCTCATGTTTTTCTTCTAGTAGCCTTTCTCTAAGAATTACTTTTAGGAATATTTTTTCAAAGGTGCATTCATGAAAGAAAGTACATTTAAAATATCCACATGGTATGTATTCTTTATAGTACCAAATTTGAAATGAAAATAAGTTTTACTATAATAGCTTTCTTAATATGTTTGATAAATTTTTATATTACTATAAATTTATTTGTGTTATTAAGTAATGGAATATGTATATTTTCAATCATTACAAAACAAAATTCTTTGTAATAATAGAATAAAATAAATCTAAGATTTGTTTGATAGGGAAGAGGTGAAGTTACTTCAAAGGTGAGGTTTTCAAAGGATCTCGTGAGTTCGTTGCATGCTGTTTTTTAAACTATTTTTCATTATCTTGTTATTTGCTATGAAAAATATGTTCTTTTATAAATATGATATCTGTTCTTGAGTGAACTATAGACAAATGACTCAAGAACTAAAATTAAATATTAGCCATTTATTGAATATTATTTTGAATTTAATGTTTCAATTTATTGTTCATCCATTCTTGTTTTTATTGGAATTGTTATTATTGTTCTTTACTTGATTATAGTTTATTGAATTTAAAAATGTTTTAAGACTTTAACTTATTTGTAAATATTTTTGACTTTTTACACTGTGTATTGCCACCCTTAATCTTTTTAAGTATCTTAACATTTCTTAAATGACTTTTGCACTTCTTAAGTAGAACTATTTTTCCTATAGGTATGCATTTTAATTTTTTTATTATTGTAGTTTTTTAATATCTGATCTGAATTCAATTTATCTTACTTGCTTTAGTATAATCTTAAAAAATAAAATTTGTAATTGCTTTTTTACATCTTTTTCTTCTGTATCTGATAAACATATGTTTACACTATATATTAGCTCGGGAAAATATCGATATAGCAGCTAGGGTTGTCTCAATTCACTGAACTAGTGTGATTAAAAAAAAAGCGTTTAGATAAAAAGGAACTGACTGAATATAAGGTAATATAAACCTCTAGTATAATTAGGCAGTGGTCCAGAGGCAATTCATTACGAAAAAAAGGAACATTAGTAGAGATATTTCAAAACAAACATTTTTTTCTCTTCTATTGTGATTAACTGGAAATGAGGCTTTAGCCTTGAAATACCTATACTTGTGTTTCATTTTTAAGTATTGTCTCAGGATTGATCAAATGGTCCTGTTAAACAAGGTAAGCTACTTTTTAAGCTCTATCTATACCAATGTCATTTTATCTTATTATTTAAACCTTGATATCAGTCAACAGATCAAATCTCTCCAGTTAAATTTTTAATAGGCCTTTCAGAACATGAACTTATGACCCAGCATTGAGGGCAAGAGTACTAACTATCGAGCTAGCAAGAGGCTTTTTACCTATCCCAAAACGTGAAACAATTTAGAAACTTGTCTTACCAGGAACTATAATAGACATAAGTGAAATGGAAAATTATTGTTTACTGAGGCAAAGAAAGGACCATTAGGTCCTCTCATATACCTAACCTCTTACATATCCTGTTAATTGCCCTGCCACCATCGTTATATTCACATATTCTTATTTGATACTGTATGAGTGATATTTCTATTGGTTGAAGTTATTCTAATTTTATTTTGAGACCTCTTGTATACCAAACAAGTTAAATATGGGCATAACTTTTTCTTAACGTGAATTTTATTTAAACATACCTTACAAAACAAAATGTCGTTTAGATACATTTGTGTTATTCTTACTATGGGATTTATTTTTCAGAGAATTAATGTTAGTGGCAGATGCACTTCGTTTGGGCGGGGCCATTTTGAGTGTGTTTCCAGACATGTTGGCTCCTCAGCTAGTTGGCCGACTGTTACCAGAGATCGGAACCAACCCAAATGTAAAGATGCTACTAAGTCAGTGTGATAAAGTAGGACCAGATCACTGCTCCTTGCTTCCCTTCTATCACTGCTTACATACTCCAGGAGGTCCTCTCAAGGTAAGTAACGGCCGAGGGAATCTCTGACTTATTATTGTAGACTGCACAAAATAACTCTAATAACTCTAAAGAGCATTCTGGATGATGACAATTCCTATATCTGTATCCAAACATAAATAGTTATCAAACCCATGGAATCCTTATGTAGGTTACGAGTATTTACAAAATAAATTTTATTTGATTTGGAGATTAAGTCACAGAAAAAATATATTAAAAGAATTACTGGAATTGAATCCCACAAAAACAGAGAATAATGGCAGATCCTGGGCCTCTGCTCTTTTTTTATCTTTCCCTATATGAGTGAATAAACTGGGGATATAGAGTAACAAGAGGCTATTGCTATAAAGAAGCAAAGTCCATTTAACCAAACGTTTTACCCATGTTGTAATGTGGAATCTCAGTGATACCATATCACAGTATGGGTGAAACATCTAGTTATCTTGTAAATAGTGGAGATAGTACCTTGACGTGGTTGTCACCAGAAAATATAGATTCCTCTTAAAGTATCTATAGTTTTCTTTAAAGTAAACTCTTTAGGTACCCTGTTGATTACAAATGGATACACAACTTAAATAAGTAAATACATGTGGTATATATAATACATATATTTAAAGAGCTTTGACACAATCGATTATCCTGCAGTACTCACTGGAGGGCCATCAATTTGCCGTGTTTGACTTCTGCTTGACTGGAGACTTCCGATACATAGTTTCCATCTCCAACAAGTTTATTACCTGGGACTTATCTACCAGTGACTTGACGAGAGATGTCAACCCTGGTCTTGAGGGAATAATGCAACAGCTGTGCCTTAGTCCTGACAATCGGTTTGCTGCTGCCTACACTAACAATAATCAGGTATATTTCAAATTAATCAGACAAAATATATTGTCAACCGTTAAACATAATATCACAGACTATAGGAAAAAAAGTTTTACTAAAGCAATGCAATTGGTGTAGACATGCTCCTGTTTTATCAAACTGTGAATGGTTTCAAATAACTGTTTGGTTGACTGTTTTACATACTGTTAGCTCAGCAATTAGTCACTTCAGTGTGTGCTGAAGAG
The DNA here is from genome assembly GCA_035578905.1 of Stictocephala bisonia. Classification (NCBI taxonomy): domain Eukaryota; kingdom Metazoa; phylum Arthropoda; class Insecta; order Hemiptera; family Membracidae; genus Stictocephala; species Stictocephala bisonia. The sequence goes on from JAQJVL010001778.1 coordinate 40,974, forward strand.
AGGCAGAGAGAGTGATGAAGAGAGATAGAGACCAAATAGTGTTACCATACTTGTAAAGGTAGTACAAGAACTAATTTCATAGGACAGGCAAACCAAGTTCACATGAGTGGACAGTGACAATATGCTTACTATAACTACGTCATCACATTGATTGGGTCAGATGTTATGGGGTGCTGCATACGCTTTTTCGTACATACAAGTGTTATTGGGAGCGCATACAGTAATACTTGTGTTATGGTGAACTACACACACTTAAAAAATTGTGTAGCTTTTTAGAAAAAGATATCCAAAGTACAATGGAATTTTATGAAATTCCTAGTCTGCTTTGAAGTGTTTGTACTAGAAGAGTAGTGTTTACACTAAAAGAAGAGCTCATCCCCTTTCATTTGTATCCATCTTTCTTGTCAGATATGGATGATATGGTGTACAGTAGGATTAATGAATAGATTAAATGGTAGGCGTAACATTTTGTACCAATTTATATTGTTTCATTTCCAGACAAAGTAAGACCAATAAATTACAAAATTAAGTTCTTTGTCGCAAGATGTTGGATTTTGAATAATAGACAGAGCAGATTTAAGTTTACTTAAATGAGTGTGACATTGTTATTTATGTGAAAAGCTGTCACTGCTAAGCTATTGTTTTTTGTTTAAGTCTGATACCACTATGCTAAGTTTTCACACAGATATGAAATAAGAAATATTTATAAAGAAAAACTAAATAAAATGTTATCCTAAAAATATAATAAACTTCATATTTTGATTTCAGACTGTTCTCTTGAACATGCTAACCAGTGAGTATGTGATATTGGAGAATCCACTTCCCGCAGATGAACATGTCGCAGGCGTCTTCTTGTTAAATCAGCACTTGTTCATACACGGTACAGCCAACTTGTGTAGGTTCAACATGCGAGGCACGCTTGAATCAAGGTACTGGTACCGTACAGATAAACTACCTATTTTGCAATAATCTCTAAAAGAGATGGTCAGAATCTGTTACATGGTTTAGCTCAGTATAAGATAACTTAGAAGCATAATATGTAAAGCTGTAAACTGGTTAATTAATATTCTTGATTATTGATTCATTACTTACAAATAGATTTCTCATTTAAAATATATTTGCGCCAGTAATTTGATTAGTTAGTGACATCCACCATTACTGCTGGTATACACTGTATTAGATATATGGGGCTTTATACTAGTTGAACCCAAAACGGCTGATAATTAAACACAAAATATGGCATTGGATGAGAAATCTACTTGTATGTATATAAAATCACGGCTGATACTAGGACTGTTTTATTAATAGCCAAATGGATTAAAAAATGTATTGTGGTATCTGAATTACAACTTAAGGATTGCATTTAATGAGCTCAAACCTCAATCCTACACACTGTCATTAATCACCCAGACTTTTAAAATATATTTCATAATTAAACATATTAGTTGGCTGAAAATTTTACTATTCAATGAAAATAAGTTGTATGAGTTACAAAATACATTTCAACTACACATAAATTTGAATAAATATGTATGTATAATATGTATTTATGTACATTGCTTGAATGAAAAGTCTATAAATGTTTTGAGGACACGTTATATAAATGTGATGCTAAACTACCTGATTTGTCATTTATTTTTTAACTTTTCTGTGAACTTCTGAAGTACTTCTGACTCTTCCCATATGGAAGCGCTCACTGATTATAAATACTGTGAAGAATCGAATAAAAATCTATTCTCTACTTATAATATACCATAGTTTTTTAATAATGTCCGTAAAAAATGTTCATCTAATTATTTTGTTAGCATTATCAGTATTCAATGAATTACAATTAAGTTTACTGATAAATCAGCAATCAAATGCAGTGTAGTCAAAGTTTTGACTACTTTATGAAAGCTCAGTCTGATTTGCTCTTCCTAACAAGAGAGGTCCTGTTATGGTACCTTTAAAAACATTTTGAATCATTTTTAAAAGTATAAATGTCAATGAGATGAGAGATATATTGGGCCCTAAAAACATAAATATAAGAAATGCTACTCAATACATTTCTTTGTTGTTAGATTCACATCTCCAGTCAACGCTGGACATTGGCCTCTACTATCGGTAGAGTTTATGGACCTTGAGTACTTCCGTTACCTCTTTTGGAGTGGCTCTCTAGATGACCCTTCCATGCTCCTCCACACCACCAGAGGGAAGTGTGAACTGGAACCCTTTTATTTCCACAGGTTTTTAATTTCACAAACATTATTCATGGATATTCAAAATTATTATTTATGAAAAACATAATTATTTATTTAATTTGTGTGCAAGATGCTAAGTTTGTTTGTGTCCAAGATTACTGAAATTCGTTTAGAAAATTTGAATTCACTCTCTCAATAGTATTGCTTTGTCAATCAATATGCTACATTATCAAAATATTGCTTAGTATACCATACTCCAATTCTCATTATATATTTTTGTTGTGTACAAAATATTTTTTGTGGCATCCTTGACGTATAAAGTGCAAATCATTAACAAGTTATAGTTGTAGACTGGATATAGTCTATTTTCACTGTATTCTAATATAAATGTGAACTTAGTTTTAAAACTAATTACAATAGTCGGTACTAGTGGTGCAGTGCTGTAACACAGCAACATGGGGATAATTGTTGTGGAGATTTTTCTATGCTTAGTACTTTTAATACCACCTGGTTGCTTGGTGTGGACACTATTACAGAAGTCTGGTCCTTGTTGGCTGGTAGTTAGGGTCCAGATGTTGTGTGGGAGAGAGAACTGAGAATTACCGTCAATAGCTGTCAAGTCAATTAGCTGAAAATCAGACACCAATACTATGTGGTTTGGATTCCAGGTAAAGCTGTTGGTCCCTTAGTTGCCCTATTATTGGGCTATTAATGAATGCTCCTTTCTGAGCATAAGTCGAACTCATGTAGTAAGCAGATTACAAGGCTTGTAGACAAAACTTTCCCGAGACTATGCGGAAGTTTGTGGGTGCAGCCGCCTACAAGCAAAGCTAATATAAGTATAGTAAGTGGGAAACCAGGAAGATGTACTCTCCATACACATGACTTTTTACAGATCACACCTTAAATATATCAAACTGTAAACAAATTAGTTTATTTATTTTAGTTTGATAAGTGTCTTTCTGTAACAACAGGCCAGAACTTGGAGTAAAGGTTTTTGCAGCTTGTTGTAATTTTATTTAGTTAAAATCTACCCTGAACGGTTAACCTCTTCATGCATGATGGCATCAATCGTGTACATCAAGTTTCAAAATTTATATTTTTTTTTGTTTTAATTCTATTGTGACAAAAACTGCATAGTGGCATCACATGAATCCAAGTGAGTTAGTTCATAGTGTTTCTAATAGGTACCAGCACTGCTCTGTTTGCTGATGGTAATTTTGTATTGTAGTACATGAACTTTTGCTCCAGCTGGATTTCACGTTTTTTTTATAGTTTCCAGCACCTACTGAGCTAACAAAAATATTATCGTATTTCTCAACTGTTAAACGACAGTTCTTTTCTTTTTTTATTTTGAGTACCACAATTAGTTTTTAAGTTATATTAGTAAGTTCACCCGTCCCCAGGCGAGGCCATCATGCATTTGGGGTTATGACTTTATCCTGTAAATATGGTTCCTCAACTGCCTCAACTGCATGATGGCATCATGTGTGTACAGTAAACACGGCATCAAGTGAGGCCAACATGCAATTGTGGACTGCATGAAAGTTAAGTTGTTAATGTTGAATTAATTAGTAAAAATTGTAATGAACCGGTGTTTAATATATTTTTTGTAATTTAAAAAAAAGTTTTATTACATGGCATCATGTGTGGTCATCATGCATTTGAGACCCTGTAAACATAAGTTTTACAGTTCCTCAAACACATGAAGGCCTTAATTGAGGCCAAATTTACCTGTTTTTTAATAATAATTAAACAATTTTAAAACACATTACTATTACTTAATTTTGAGAGCAGACTCCAAAATGCGTTCAAATTATTTTTATCTTAACAGGATCATATAGCATGTAGGTTAAAAGAAGGTTAAAACATACTTTGATAAAGTTTGATGTCATTTTTTTAAATTTTCAGTGCAATGGTGATGACAAGTGACAGGCAGACAATGTTTTGCTGCACAGAGAAAGGAAGATACAGTGTTCAGGAGTATATTGCTCTCGAAGGAGCCACTGCCTGGACTAAAGTCAGAGACTTACCTTCAGCATGTAAGAACTCTATTTTATAATAATACATCAAGTTTTAAAATTAATTTGATTCTCTATCAATGCTTTGTGGGGCAAGTTAAAAAGTTAAAAAAAGCCAGAACAAGGTAGATTAATAGTGACCATATTTTTGTTATCTATTAAGAATACCTTTGAATTAATTCATTTGTATAAAAATAAAACGAAGGTTTCAATCTGTACATTATGATTGATTTAGCCCACCCACATTTCTCATGCGAGTTTCATAGCCCACACATCTAATAAAAATATTCCTGTGGAAATATTTTCATTTGACATCAATGGACATTTTGTGAACATTTTATTTTTAGATTAAATATACAAATGTATTGTATCCTAATAGCTAATTACAAAATATGTTTTACAAATATCTTTATTTCCCTTCTAAATATGTTTACAAAAATCCATTATAATATAACAAATTTAAATAGGCCCAGTTAAACTTTACGAAACACCAATTACAGTCTTTATTTGGCTGTCTCCTAACGGCAACATTGAAAAAGACTACCTTAAAAAACAACTTGCCCTTCTCCCTTTATGGTTCTGGTTCATTGATGATGTAAATCTTGTGGACAATTTATTATATAATAAATAATAATTAATAATCTTTATTTTTTTTCCAAAAAAACACAAAATTACAAATTTACAAACAATGCAATAAATATAATATCTTATACTAAGATTTTTGTGGCATAACATATGCCTTGTGCTCAGGCTGACCAAAGAATACACAGTATTGAACAGAATTTCATTCACTTACTATCAAAAAAAAATACTAGATAAAAGTTAAGTAAGAATAAAGTGTTTTTACTTGATCAGTAATTAAAGGTTGTGTTTTTGGAAAATTAATCCTCCAAGGCAAGGCCTGTTTGGAGGAAATATATAAAATAATTATTCAATTTGTTGCAGTCTATGTAATAGGAGAATTTAAATATATAGTAACGTAAGGCTTTGTTGTATAATTTACGGCTTTTACGAAATTTACTGTAACTCCCATTTATAAAATACATTAATTTTACTCAAGCATATTTATTAACAAAAAGTAAAAAAGAAAAACACTTTACTGTAGACCACATTCAAGAATACAATTTTATGGTGTAAATATAATATAAATACCTTATGATCCTATACTAAAACACATGTAAACAAAAACATAAAAACATATTTACATCAACACATATAAATTCTTACTCACAAACATAAAGAAAACCTCAAATGTATATAATATTTCAACATATCATAACCTCTGTTGTACCCACATACACACACATAAATATTCACACATACCTAGATATATACATATACAGAACATAAAATATACATCTATAAGCATATGCAATCGTAAAAGAAAAAAAAATTACCTTTGAATTTCGAATAGCAATCTGTTTACGTCCTGCACTGTAAGTAACCAATCCCTTAACTGTCTAAGAAATGTTTGCGAAGTATCTAAATTTTTTAAATCATTAGGTAATCTATTGAATATCATAGGGGCCAGAAAGTTATATGTTTTAGTAAAAAATGTTTTCCTCGGTCGAGGCACTATCGCATTGTCTGAGTTTCTTAATTTCATTTTATAAGCATTTAGGACATTTCTACTCCTGTTAAAAAAACTTTCATGACTTTGTATACATACATATTGCGTATTGGTAATATTTTCAAAGATTTAAATATTGGCCATGATGAATCATATTTGTTTGCTTTATTTATTATTCTTACAAAATGTTTCTGTATGGACATAAGAGGTTTTAGATTGTTTATATATGTTCCACCGCAGCACTCTATTCCATAATTAATTCTACTATGGACTAAACAAAAATAAAGAATTCTCATTAGGTCATTTTTGCACATTTTTCTTAAAAAGTAAAAAATCCTGAGAATATTAGTTAGTTTCTTCTTAACAGATAAAATATGCATTTCCCAATTTAATTCTGAATCTAGTATCACACCTAAATATCTAATATGTTCCTTTTGTTCTATTTCAGAACAATATTCTCTACATGTTCTACCATTACACAGACAGCTAACACATTTGTACACAATTTTATCAGGAAAAGTTAATTTTTCTCGTAAACTAAAGTTTATATAATTGGTTTTACTTACACTAAGAACTAAGTTATTATCGTTAAACCACCATCGCAAAGCTTCTAAGTCAGTATTCATTTTTATTACAATTTCAGCTGAACTGTCATCAGTGTAAGTTAGAGCTGTATCATCAGCAAAAGACACCACTTGTCCATGGAATTTCCCTTTGCATAGGTCGTTAATATAAATCAAAAACAATGTAGCCCCTAACACTGATCCTTGGGGTACTCCATACTTTATCTCACCAAATTGACTCAAAACTCCATTAATTTTAACACATTGCATTCTCTTCGATAAATAACTTTTAAACCAATCGTAACCCACACCCCTTATACCACAACTTGAAAGTTTCTTCAGTAAAACTGTATGATTAACTGTGTCAAATGCTTTTGTGATATCCAAAAATAACCCGCTAACACGTTTACCATCATTTATACCACTAGACACCCTATCCATAAACTCAATCAAAGCTATCTCTGTATTTAATCCTTTGCGAAATCCAAATTGGTTTTCACTGAAAAATTTTATTTTATCCAGAAATTTTACTAGTCTTACTTTCATTAATTTTTCAAATATTTTAGAAAAGGATGACAGCAAAGATATAGGTCTATAATTGTTGCAATCTGTTTTTTTCATTTTTCTTATGTATTGGAATTACAAGTGCTTCTTTAATTTTATTTGGGAAAATACCTGATTGAAAACTAAAATTTATAATGTACAACAAAACAGGTAAAAACCTATTATACGTTTTCTTAATTAGTGTAGAGCTTATATCATCAATCCCAGGGGATTTCCCATTTTTTAACGATTCAATCACTCTTATAAGTTCATGTTCCAAGACAGGCTCTATAAAAATAGATTCTGCTACGGAAAACTCACTTAATTGATTTCTGATATCAAGCGATTGATAATTAGTTGTTTTATCGTTACTCTTGTTTAATTTATCACCCACTGATAGAGTAATGATTATTATTTGAATTTTATTATTAGAACATATTTTATTTTTATAAAATATGGTATATTAGTTTCATATAAGGAAAAATGATAATGTTAGAGAACTGCATTTCTCTTCCAGTTAATGACGAAGTTGAAGCATTGCTGCAGCTGAAATTGGATAAGTCAGAAATGATACTTTTGGGGACAACAGCGAACGGATTCATAGTTTGGCTCCTGGGTGGAGAGAGGAAGAGATTGGACAGTGTAATCGTCAATGATTGGGAAATCGGGCGGGTAGAGAGGTCTGAGTGCACCAGTGCAACTGTCCTGCAGCTTCCCCATGGGATCAGAAACATATCAACTCGCATGCTGCGGTCTAACTCTGTGATGTTGTCAGCTAACAGAGATTTTGCTGTTGCTGGAGTAAGGTATGATTTGTTATTGTTAATATCAAAATATGCATAAGTTTCTTTATTTTTAAAACATCTTAAAATACATAACAAATAATAAGGTTAACGTACCTTTTGTCGTCTTCAGCTACAAAATCTTCTTAATTGGATTACCGGTTTCAGAGTAAAAACTCCATGTTCACATCCATTGTACTTTTGACAACGTACAATGGATGTGAACATGGAGTTTTTACTCTGAAACCGGTAATCCAATTAAGAAGATTTTGTAGCTGAAGACGACAAAAGGTACGTTAACCTTATTATTTGTTATATATATCAGCTCAGGAGGCTTTAGCAATGAATAAATTAAAATACATGTTTTAAAATGAATAATTATTTATAGTGTTGTGGGAAAACTAATTAAAATGAGATTTATATTTATAGATAAAATATGTTTGCAAAAAGAAATGATGATTAAATAAGATATCAACTTGGTATACAAGAGAAAATTATCTGTAAAGCAAATGATGATATAAGGTAGATAAATGACCATATCTTATATTTAAACAGTTATAGTTGTGGCTATAGACTCAGTGTACATGACTTTGTACGTGCATTGCTAATTTAGAGGGAGCTAAGTGGAAACAAAAATTAGATTGTTTTAAAAAAGTGGTATTTTGTATTTTTTCTATGATTATTTGATACGAGTACAAATTAAACTCAACATTGTAGTTCTATTAATCTACTGAGGCAACTACACTTATTAAGAGCTAGAATATTTTGAAAAGATGAATTAAGTTTTAGTCGTTTGGTTAAGAGAATCAGTAATTGTTTTCAAATCAGATATATTACCAAAGGGTAATATTTCTAATTACTAAACAGTTTTTGTAAGTTCTTGTTTTACCAGATTTTTAGAGATCTTGATAAAATCTTACAATGTAAAAAAATCATAATTTGGAGTTCTTGGAGCTTGAAATAGTTGGGTAAGAAATACTTTGTAAGACATAATTCTTATTTGTTCAGTGTTTTTGTATTATTGAAGGATTTGAAAAAATATGAAATTATTGAGAACGATTGAAATAGAAGGCTTTTTTTAGCAAGAAAGATTCTTTCTTTGAAAAAAAGAAAAAATAGCCATATATGGCAAAAATAATACATTTTATTATTTTCAGAAAGAACATTTATGTCTGGAATCTGAATACAAGGGAGTTACTGAAAATACTAGATGCCCACTTTGGAAGGATAATATCTCTTGAAGCTCTAACCATCGGAAATTGGAACTCAGTAAGTTATTTACTGTCCAAATAACTTATACATGATAATTTCATATATAATCAAAATGAGACTATTTACAAGGCATGCCACATCAAAGGAACTCAACGCTTCCTTTGATGTGTACGACTCAACATACCATTGTACGTGTATGGGTGGGTCAATACCAATGTACGTGTATGGGTGGGTGGGTGGGTCAATACCAATGAACGTGTATGGACAAGTGAACAAGTGGCACAGCCTGTCACCTTGGGCTTTAAAGACTCAGTAGACAAGGTACCAAAAAGTCATTTAAACTCTAACTTAATTTTAAAATAATTTCAGCCCATGCAGCATATGTTGGCAACATTAGCTTGAGCTCTAGGCTTGCATTTATATGGAACGACTTATAGTAGCTTACCAACCCTAATATAATCTAGGAAAGACATTCTTCATCTCTGTCAAACATTTTAAACAGTTGTTTGCTGCACCATCTCAATTAATGTTTCATATCTTCTTGGTCATAACTGTTTGGTGAAATTAATATTGTTAATATTATTTTGTGGTTTACACAATTGTCACTGTTGTATTATTGTTACTATTATGCTTTTACATATATTACATTATTGATGCCAATGTACTGATATGGAAGGGAGCGTGGATCAATACCACTGTATGTGTATGGTTACCCAATGACATAATAGTAACAATAATATGTATCGTATGGCTTTCAATGCCGACTAACAAGAATAATATGAAAAAAGTAAAAATGACTAAATCAGATTGAAAAATATTTAAAGAAAATGAAATATAAAATATTCGTGTCTTAGTGTTCAATTATTGATCTCGTGTCACAGAGGTAAGTCCAGGTTTTGAAACCATTGAACACCTGATTCTACGATTGAACTAAGGCTATCTAATACCACCTGAAAAGAACACAATAGGCATTCATTTCATGGGAATCATTAACTATGTAATCTTCTTCAAAATCACATGACTTATCATTTACTATTCCAAACTTATTTTTCCAATGCTGCACCGTGCAAAAGCGACTTAACATAGTCATTCTTTAAGAGGAAGGAGGAATGATGTGGTTCAACGTCTGCAGCAATCCTTAAAATGTACATGTCCCCTGGGTGGTGCTAAATGAACAACGATTTTGGTAGCTGAACTCACTTGTGTGATCTACCAGCTATGCCAGTTGCCAACTACTTATTGTTATATTGTTGTTGACATGAGAATTATTAATTTAATCTAATTGAATGAAATTGAATTTGTAAAATTGCTGTTTAATGTTATCAAATAAATAAAAAACTTATTTGATATTTTGTACAGGTCATAACCTCATCAATAGATAGGACAGTCAAGGTTTGGAACATCAACAATATTTTTGAACAAGAGCATGTGATTGACAGGCATGAGCTTCAAGTTGAATCCATCTCGTAAGTACAATCATATATTTAGTTTATGATAACTGATAAATCATGGCAAACACATCTACTCTATTTATCAACCTCATAAATAACAATTTTATAAATATTATGGCATGATTAAAACAAAAATTGATTGTGTAGTAGTTGATATATTTTTCCCTTATCCATTATGAACATACAATTTTAATTTTATTCTAGACTAAGTTCAGGATGACTACAATACAACTACGATCTTCATAAGTAATATTATAGACCACTCGACCATCAACTCTTCTACTTTTGTAGTATGTCACACAGAAAGATTCTAGAGGCACAATATTCTAGAGAAGCTTAAATCTTTCAATTTCAAGAGGTAAAATGAAATAATCTCCAGATATTTTGGCAGATATGGTTTGGTCAGACAGCAAAATTAAAAAATCTGTATTTTTAGTCAATTGCAGTAGATACGAGGTGCGGCTAGAAAAAAACCGGACTAGTACTGGTGAAACAATAAAACGAATGCAATAAGGCTGAAAGTCACGTGGCCTGTCATGTGACTCTCGCTCCGCCTACTGCTTGAGTTTCATCTGCCTCCTGCACTCAGTCTGCCCGTAGCGTCTGTTTTAAGTAGTTGACGTTTTGTGTGTGCGTCGGAAAATGTTGAGTGTACAGAAAGAACAGCGTGTTAACATCAAATTTTGTTTCAAACTAGGAAAATCTGCAAGTGAAACGTTTGTAATGTTACAACAAGTGTACGGCGATGATTGTTTATCGCGAACACAAGTGTTTGAGTGGTTTAAACGATTTAAAGATGGCCGCGAAGACACCAGTGATGACAAACATTGAAAACTGATGCAAACATTGAAAAAATCGGTAAACTTGTTCGACAAGATCGCCGTTTAACAATCAGAGCAGTGTCTGAGTTAACAGGAGTTGACAAGGAAAGTGTTAGGTAGATTCTTCATGAAAGTTTCAACATGAACAAAGTGTGTTCAAAAATGGTTCCGAAGTGTCTCACAATTGAACAGACGGAACGCCGAAGAATGATTTGTTCTGACATCCTGGAAAACATTGAAAGTGATCCCACCTTCTTACAAAATGTTATTACTTGTGATGAATCATGGTTTTTTACTTACAATCCCGAAACTAAACGCCAATCGATGCATTGGAAAACTCCTGGTTCTCCACGACAAAAAAAAGCACGAATGTCAAAATCGAAATTCAAAGCAATGATGATTGTTTTTTTTTTTTTTTTGACATCAAAGGGATTGTGCACATTGATTGGGTACCAGAGGGACAAACAGTGAATCAGCATTACTACATTAGCGTCCTGGCTACCCTACGTGAGCGAGTACGGAGAAAACGGAACGATTTATGGAGAAAAAGTCATGGATCCTTCACCAAGACAATGCCCCAGCTAACAGTGTGTTGTCAGTGAAGACGTTTTTGGCAAAACACAACATTCCCATCTTAGATCATCCACCCTACTCACCTGATTTGGCCCCCTGTGACTTTTTTCTTTTCCCTAAAGTCAAGTCAGCTTTGAAAGGAACTAGATTTGAGACTGTTGAAGCAGTAAAAGAAAAAGCGACGGAAGTAATGTATGGACTTACCGAAAATGATCTATGAACAGTGGAAAATTCGTATGGAGCGGTGTAGAGACCGAGGAGGAGAGTACATTGAAGGAGATAACATGAAATTGTAAATAATTGTAAATAAATGTTTTTTCCAGCATCAGTCCGGTTTTTTTCTAGCCGCACCTCGTACATCAGACTGTGTGATCTGTTTAGGTACTGGGGGAAGACTATATGAATGTTTACCTACTTTGGCTATCAATTCTCTCTAGCTGAATTTGTAGCCTATTCCTTAGTGTTCAATTATTTTATAACAATACAATAAAACATAATAGTTATTGATGAAACAAAATTAATTTTTATAGAATATCCCAGCAGACGGGGACAGCCATCACAGTGACCCGAAGTTGTGTGGGAGTGTGGGACCTGCAGATAGGCAGACTGATGGCTCATCTAGCAGACAGCCCTCTCGGAGCTATAGTCACTCATGCACTCATCACTCCTGATGGAAAGTACGTGGGCTTGTTCGCTGTATCTTTAAATATCACTTGTTCATGGAATAACATGAATATAAAGCATACAAAACCACCAGATGATAAAATCTGTATTTTTTAATGTTTTTATTGGAATTTTCAATAGTAGAGACTTAAGTACTGACTAACAATTAGATATTTGTACTAATATGTAAAATACAGGACTTAATATAACTTAAAGAATTTGCTACTAGCTTCTGAAATATAGAATCAAAAGTTAGATTTGATGATAAACTATTGTTCGATTAGATGTTAGATGAAAGAGTAGTCTTAACCTTACCTTAAAGAAAAAAGTGTTTAATTTCACTTGAGATTGGCTGGATAGTCCTAGATGTTAATTAGGCTTCAGTTTTATCTCTTCATAAAATAATTAATAAAATGTTAGTAGTGCTTGTCCTTGAAATTAAATGTTAAAATAACAATCCACGTTTCTCTGAAACCATTTACTACAGAAGCAAGTAGACAGGCCAAAGCAATACTCTTTCTGTAAACACATGCCTGTGCTGTTATACTCTATTTCATATTGAGAATGCAGTTCGGTAATCCTATAAGCTATGATTAATCTTAGAACTTAGGCTTAAGCCGGTGTCATAACTAGAATTTATATTTTCCGGTTACAACCGCGTCAAGGTGGTATCTACATTATTTACAAGATAACCAGATGTTTCACCCATGCTGTGATGTGGCACCCTCAGTGGTATCTCAGTGATACAAAGTAAACATGAATTTAATAATTACTTTGATAAATTTTATCAAATTCCTAACTATGTTTCTTTTTTTAATACAAATAATAGTTACAGAGCTGGAAGAGTAGTAATATACGTTCATTCTTGTTACCCAGAAATCAAAATGGTTAAATCTAAATTTTGCATCTGCAGATATCGTGGGGATTTCATTTAATATATTAAACACTGATGTTATAATTTTAGCTATTTATAGGTTACAAACAAAATCGACAGAGACATTCATTTCAGAGCTAACTCCCTTTTTCAATAGACATGAAATTAAAACGTGCAAAAATCTAATAATGATAGGTGACATTCAAATTTATTGGAAGAAAATAAGATTACAGATAAATATAAACTTATACTTGCTAACAACAGCCTAGAATCAATAATAAATAAAACAACTAGAGTGACAGAGAGATCTGAGACTTACATTGATCATATATTTATTAGGTTAAGGAATAGAAATAAAATAAACATTTAATCAGCTGTCATTGACTGTGGAGTAACAGACATAAGTAAACAGCTGTTTGGGTAAGTGAATGGGGAGGGGAAATAGCTACAGCTGACAATGTCAAGGTCACACAACAATTCTCTTCTGGAATAAACCATGACCGCTTAACAAATTTACTTGATAATGCTGATTGGGCTGATGTTTTCTCAGAAGACAATACTTCTAATGCTTATGATAAATTTATTGCAATATTTACTAATTTATTAATTGATAGTAAAGAGCAAAAACAGTGTAAATATTTGAAGGAAGCTAAATTGAAGCCGTGGCTTGATGACAATACTTGTAAGCATTAAAATAAAAATAAGCTTTTGAAAAAAATTAAAAACCAACCTTATGATATAGTATTATAAACTCAGTTCAAGCAATTTAGAAACATTCTACAGTTAATATTCGTGCTCTTTGAAAAACACAAGGGGAATTCAAAAGAAGTTTGGAGGATAGTAAAAGAAATAACTGATCAAATGACAAAAGAAAAGAAAAAATGAAATTATAACTCTAGATATAAATGGTAAAAATGAAAGTTGCCCTCAAGATATTACTAATGAATTTAATAAATACTTTGTATTGTGGAAAAAATACTTATAAAATCATATACATGTGATCTACTAAATACATTAAACTATACTAATTATTTTAAAGACCGACATATTAATCAATCTATGTTTTTGATACCAGTTCTTGAAAATTATTTTAAAAACGCTGTTCAATCACTGAAAAATGGGAAATCACCAGGTATAGATGGGGTTAGTACGTGTATTATAAAAAAAATACTATGATAAAATTTTACAAGTTTTATTACATATTATAAATTTAAGTTTTGAATCAGGAGTTTTTTCCGGAAAAATGAAGGACACTGTCGTTATTCCAATGTTTAAGAAAGACTCGAAATTCCAATGTAGTAATTATAGGCCGATATGTTTACTCTCTTCTTTTTCAATAATAATTGAAAAAATTATGAAAGAAAGACTAACTTGTTTAGTGAAAATCAATTTGGATTAAGTAATAGATCAAGACTCCAGAAAGAATTTTCCTTGGATCGTATTTTTTCCCCCAAGATAGACAAATTTCAATTGTGTGTATTAAGATGTATGTCTATGTTTGTTGGCTACATTTCTTTTGTTGTATGTTTTTGGAATTATGATTTATTATTATATATTTTAATTGTATTTAAAATCATCCATAGCTGTGTGTGTGTGTGTGTTTTTTGTTGTTGTATAAGTATAGATAGGTGTCTAAATGTTTGTGCGTTTGTCTATTTGATGTTATGTTAATATGGATGTTAGAATACAATTGAGTTTTTTAAATGCTATTCTAAAATGTACCCAATATATTGTAATTATATCAACTCAAATAAGAAATGTAACACTCATTAATTAAGCTTCAAAAAGTGGGTAGTACAGCTAAATAAAATTTTTGTTGTCTTAGAATAGGTTAATTAAAACTTTATTCCATTAAATATACATAAATTTACAGTTTTGTACACCATTATTAAAAATCATATATTTTCTATTTTTATTATTTTTGTTCTTATAAATACATACACATATTAAAAATATCTACAGAATTTTTATGGTTAGTTACTTGTTTCATTTATCAAATAAATTTTTAACTAAGGAGCTAAATTCTTAAACTATTTAGTAATTTTTAGAAACAATTCAAATTTTAAGAAAGATATGGTTTTTGAAACAAAAATACATATTGTGATATAATATCCGAGCAAGACCGTTAAGTATCGCACACGATCCGACAGTGTTTGCACAGAGTAATAGCGCCACACATCTATAATAGCTGTACTGCGTTTGGGGGGGGGGGGGAGAGCGCTGGCGCTACCTGTGAGAACAGAGCAAGAACTAATTTCAAAGAACAGGAAATTGGCTTCACAGAACCCATATTAGTGGACTGTCTTCTTGCTTCTATAGTAAAGACTAAAACCAATAAATGTATTAATACAGTAATTCTTGTTATTTTCCGATTAATTGTCATAATCCCAATCCACATGTCTATACATCTGGATAAAATAATAAAGCATAAACATTTAGGTAATTATTAGTAAAGAGGCACCCAAATGAAATAATAAACAATGTGTGCTTGACAGTTATGTGTGGAGACAATAAACAAGCTTTTTATTGGGTTAATTTGTCAATTTGTTAAAAAATGAAAATAATTATAAAAGGCAAAATCCCGACTCAAAAATAGTACTCTTGATTGATGCCATTTAATTAGTTTAGTTGGTTCATCTAGAAGAAAATAATGTTGAAACTGAAGCTAAATGAGAAAAACAAACAAATATACAATATATTTTTTTATTTATATTGATTAATGTTGGTTTGTATTGGATGTATTTTTCAAGGTATATAATATCATCTGAAAGTGGAAACATTCTTATTTGGAATCGGATAACTGGGCAAGTTATTTTTAAAGAAGAGCAGCCAGGAGTGCGGCAGTTAATATTCTTAGAAGAGGGACTCAGGTTTTTGGCCATTTCAAAGCCTCCCGTGCCAGTTGGACAGGATGCACCTTTGAAAACTTCAGCAACAGGCATAGCAAGAAACATACCAAGTAAGTCATATTCCTTTAATAGTAAAAAAATGAAGTAGCTGAATACGCATGCTTAACTGAAAGGAAGGTTTCAGTATTCTCGAATCTTTAGAAACTGTTCTGTAGCAACATTTTCGTAAATGTTTTAATACAATATCTTTTTAAATAGTCAAAATAAAATCTAAAGAAATCATAGCAACATATTGCTTACACCATATTGGGATGCAGTCCTAAGGTGCTTGTTGTTAGATATATAATTACAATCAGTAACATAAGTTTCACAAAAATTGTACACACGTAAAGTGAAAGAACCAATCTTTGCTGAAACACAGACATAAATTAAAATAAAGGATCATTTTGAATTACCTTTTGGACATAATTTATACCTTTTTAAGCAATGTATTATTATTTTGATAATATATTTTAACTGCTTATTAGTACAGGATATTTTTTATTTTAAACCTTATTATTATGCCTCTTGTGTTTAAATGTCTGTGAACGTAAATTTAATAATGGAAACAGTTTACAGGATAGTGTCAATCTTTTCAGATCTGAAATATTTTAATTATAAACAATAAGACAAATTTTAACCTTTAGAAAACAAAAATTTTTTACTGCATTCATCCTGATGATTTTTGAAGCTAAAAATGTTAGATGAAAATCAACAAGAAAATGACTGATTCAAGCGGTAATTGTATATTTTATGTCATATCTCAATCCTTGTGATAACTATGAGTAATAATGTTTTCAAATCTGTTAAAAAAGGCTTCCATTCCTTCAATTATTCTATTTGGTTTGCTTAATCCCAGTTGTTCTCTAGATAAACAAGATTGTATTATTTATTTTAAAATATTAATGTGCAAAGAGTATCATGATTTTTCAATTTTAAAATAGTTGATTTGTAAAGAAAAATTATTCATAAAGCGAAGCTTATGGATTATGATAAAGATACAGATAAAATATTATATGACCAGTAAAGATGGCATGAAAATACAATAACTTCCAGAACTCAAGTTTCATTGCAATTTCTTATTTATATTATAATAATTATAAAATTATGTTTTATTGGTCATTATTATTTTCAGGTGGGAATCAAGTATACTCTTTTGACTATCCTCAAAAAAATATCACAGGAGTAGCGTTTAAACAAGCTGTGATAACTTGTGATGGGCAGAATATTGTTGCTTTAGCTGCTGATAAGGGACACAGAGAGACTGTCGTGGTATTCAATGCCAAAACTGGAGCTCCAGGACCCAAAATACCCCTTAAAGTGGCTGGAGTAAAGGTGGGAAATAAGTTCATTATTACAAAATTTGCTGACCTGCTTGGGAAGACAATATGGATAGCTGATCATGTGTTTGAATCTCAAAATTGTTTAATGTAATCATTTAACAAGTAATACATAATTTTGAAGGTCTTGTTAATAGAAACTCATTGGCGTAAACAGAATTTACTTATCTTACTGCGTTTAAAAATTGTAGACATTTTAGTAGAAAATATTGAAATTCACGGAATACCCTCTAGTTTTCTTACCTTTTGAGTTAGGTTTATGCCAATTTCAATTTCTCACTCACAAAAAAAAATCAACTTCACACCATCACTGTATATGTTTATGACACTGTACCATGTATGGGTGAGTGGGTGGAAGTTTCTCATGACAGAATGTCCAAGGATGGCACATTGGACATTCTGTCGCATATACAATGATCCATGTAGCACAACAGACATTAAAAAGCCTACAAGAGAAAACATACAGAGAAGTAAAACATAATAATATTTTATCGTTTTCATTTTTCTTTTTCAGGATGTTGCATTTATGGTAGCCATGCCAAATAAAGCCAATTTAGTTGCACTTGTGGATGCAGAGAAAGCCACGATACTTGATATAAAAGGAAAACGAGCCGTAAGGACAGTTCCAAAATGGGGTGGATGTTGTACTAGAGACGGGAAGTTTGGTCTCTATGCACCCTCGAGAGGAGGTTTGGAATTAATTGAGCTCAAAAAGGGAAATACAGTGAGAACATTCATACCCAAAGTAGCGGAGGGCGTTTTCACAGTCATATGTACGTTCAACAAAACAGATGAATATGTGCTGTATTACCACAGTGGAAAAAAGACTCTCAGAGTATTCAGGTAAAATACTTGTTAGTTAATTCTCTATGGTTTAAAACATTTAAATATATTTCTACAATATAGTTACAAATAAATTATTTGTTGAAGCATATATAAGATATTTCAATATAATATTAGCCGTTATAAAATCATTATTGTAGTTACTTTTTTTATAATACTTACTATTAATGAAGCATTTTAGAATAGGTATAGGAAGATAAAACTAAAATTAACCAAGCTATCAACTAAAATGAAACTGTTTCATTAAAACTAAATTTTAATTGTTTCAAATGTATGTAGTTATAAAAAAGTTGTTGAAATCAGATAACCGTGAAGACCAATGATGCTGATGGGTATTATCACAAAATCCACCGAATTTATTACTTATTTGGGGAATTAGTATATTGGAGAGATAGGACATCAGCAAACTTACCTTAAAAGACAAGTTCACTAACACCAGACTAGTACAGTAGTAACAAACACAAATTAATCACAATCTCACAAATGTTCAACACCACTGGCATTTTCTTCAGGTGAGTAGTGAGAGAGAGAGAGAGAGAGAGAGAGAGAGAGAGAGAGAGAGAGGGGGGGGAGAGAGAGATACGTGGCCACTGAACGTGTATGTGAGAGCGGGTGGACCAGTACAACTGGACGTGTGTGGGAGGGCTGTAGCCCGAGTACCACTGTACATATATGGGAGGGCGGGTGGGCCAGTACCACTGAACGTGTATGTGAGAGCGGGTGGACCAGTACCACTGTACGTGAATGGGATGGCGGGTGGGTCAGTACCACTGTACGTGTGTGGGAGGGCGGTTGGGGCAGTACCACTGTACGTGTATGGGAGGGCGGGTGGGCCAGTACCACTATACGTGTATGTAGGGTGAGTACCACTATACATATATGGGAGGGTGGGTGGGCCAGTGGTGTTGAAAATTTGTGAGATTGTGTTCAATTTGTGTTTGCTACTACTGCTCTGGTGTTAGTGAACTTGTCTTTTAAGGTAAGTTTGCAGATATCCTATCTCTCCAATATACTAATTCCTGGCCTAGTGCCCTTTAACCTTACTTATTTGGGGAAATTTCCATGGAATTGAGTTTTTTAATTATATTAAAACATTGTTTGGAGGTAGTTTAACAGTTCCCTACGTATACCAAAAGGGTATATTAAAAGAATGGTTCCAGGCATGAAATTACAGGAAATTTATTTTTAACAATATTCAATGGAATAAATAATCATATATCTTTAACTGCAGAATATACAATAATACAATTATATATTCTGATACATTTCCGATTACCTTTATTGAAGAACAAACTCTTAACATCACAAAACCTACTAACTAAAAAAGTAATAAATAATGTTGGTGAACTATAACTTTCTAAAATTTTAACAAAATAGTGTTTGAAAAGATTAAAATACTCGTAAATCTTCCTGCTTCTCCCTCTCAAAAAGTCACTATAACTTCAAGAACTTTAACTTAATTTGTTTGTAGTTTAATTGTAACATTAGTCTACCATATTTCTCTGCACACAGCTAATAATTAGTATCCACTTATATTCTAGAACTGCAGATGCAAAGATGATAGCTAACTTTCGAGTGCAAGCAGAACTGAGTGCCGTAGAGAGTACGGAAGACGGCCGTGCCATTGTACTGGGGACTGTAGACGGTTGTGTGAGTGCCTTAGCCATTGCAGACCCAGACAAACCAGAGATGAAGGAGTTCCTTGCTGGTCTTCCATCAAGGGATGAACAGGTTGATTGACTTGCTTCTTACTTCCTTACATTGAATGGCTCTTTTATTTGTAACTAAAGAATCGATAAAGTATGGGGGCCATTCTTTGCTTACATAGATGAGTCACCCATCCAGGAGCAGATTGAAATTTGTTAGTGGAGTTTGCACGAGTGATAATGTCAAACTTAAAGAAAGGTCCTGCCCTCTGTCTCGCCGTGCCTGATCGCCTTCTTACTCAGTGTTGCTAACACTCTGGAGTCCATAATTGCTAGTCAAAGTCTGAAAGGTTGCTAGGTGTCACTAAAACTACCCTCTTGTTTAACTCAACCCTTAACAAGTTGAAAATGTACTGTGAGGTAAAGGCTAAAGTGTTATTTATTTGAAAGTAGAAACAAAAACGATATTTTAAAACTTATTTCAGTGTAAAAAGCATGATGTGATATATTTATTTAAATAAATCAAAACATTATTTTATTTCAAAGAAATTAAATCACTATTTTAAAATGAAAACAATAAGCCTATTAAAAAAGTAATAAAACTATAAGACTTGGTTATTTTATTAGTATAACATAGTCAAACACAATATAGAAAATTTCGGAGAAGAACTGCCCATATTTTTATGGGAGTAACCCAAACAGCTACTGCTGGGCTTCTTCTGTCTGTGGAATGAAAGAAAATTAACTAAGTGCAACGATAAAATTTAGCAATGGGAATAAATTTAAAAAAAGAAGATATTTACCACAATAGTGCTGATATACCTTTGAAATGAAATGAAAAAATGCCTTTATTCAGTCCTTTTTACAACCTAACCACACAAAAATTTGTACATTAAGATATATAATACAACATTAAAAAATGGATTAAAAAAGATTAAAACTAAACAAAATCAAAACAACTTAAACAGAGTAATTTTACATATTGCAGCATAAACGACGAATAAGTCTTATGCTATTTAATTTCATTCACTACTATAGATTGAAAATTGTAGTTCTATGTTGTGGAATCGATAGAAGTAGAGCTCCTCTTTGGGTATAACGAGAACTAATTTGGGGCAGGAAAGTATATCTTTCAGAGAGATAAGATAATAAGACGGTAAAATAAGATAAGATATATAAGACGGTAAAATAAGACGGTATAAAATAAGACGGTAAGTTTGATCTGATGATAAGATATAAAAAGGTAAGGATATGGTATTTACGGAGATTTCTCAGTTTCAAAATACCTAGCCGCTCAAAATAAGGAGTAACATGATCATATTGTCATAGGTTGAAAATGAAACGGATACAATAATTCTGTGCTCGTTGCAGTCTCTCCAAGAGCTCAACAGTCATATCGTTAATGACTACGTCACAGTAGTTGAAATGAGATAACACTAAAGTCTTCACCAGCAGAAAATTGGGCGATATTGTGCGAAAATTGGCCAATAATATTTAATTTATTATAAAGTGTTTTTAGTTAAAAATTAACTTAAAAAATCATAACATGTCACAACTTGTTAAATAAACAATTTTCTTGACATTTCTGAGTAAAATGATGTATAATACATCCCCATAAATATTAAATTTACTATAGATTTAAAAAAATATGCTTGCATAATGCATAAAAATGATCAGTCAGTGAAGCAATTTTTTCCAGCAAGAGTTAAAGTTAAAAGCTCCAGCAAAATTCATCAATTTTACAAACCTTAGGAATTAAACTTTATGCCTTTAACTAACCCCTACTAGTGTGAGTCACTTGAAATAAAGATAAAAAGAGGTCCATAATCACTAGTTCTTGATGCTGTCTATGTTGATTTCCCACATTCGCCCATACCTTGTATAAATAACATGGCTTTTATGGATGGACAGCTTATATATGTATGGTGAGAAAGACCATAAGTGTTAGTAGGTGTATTGGATGTCTTTAAAAAAACTACAGGAGTCAATTAATTCAATAGAGCAGTTGAGAGTTGTCCAATTAGTTGTTAGTAATGAAATTTCAAATTTAAAGCCACATTTTAAAGCTAATCATGATCATAAAGATTTTGTTCACAACAGTTCATACATTGACAATTTATACAATGAGCAATGTTCTAAATTTGTTGTAGCTTTATTTTTTTGTTCTAACTCATTAATTGACTTTAAACATTTAAGTTTTTTTAAACTAAAAAAAAAAATGTTTGTTAGAGAATCGATTGCTGAAGATGTGTGTTTAGTTTAAGTTAGAAGTTAAGTATATAGAATGTAAAGATTTTGTATATACATCTTACATTAATTATATTAGATATTCGACTGCATAGGAAAGTTCAGATTAGGATAATTTTTATCAAGGTCATTGGTTTGTTTTTACCAAGAGTAGGCTATTTGATATTATTATTGAACTTAAGTTATATCTGTCAATATTTTGGTAATATTTATATGAACAAAACTACTTATAGATATTACCAAAATATTGACATTGTTCCTTAAATGTCAAGTTTAAAAAAAACTGTTGTTGTTTTAGTGGAAGAAAAAGCTTGAGAGACAAAAGGCGTCTAAGCGTTTTAGAGCTGCTGGGTCCATTGCTAAGCTCTGTATCCAAATGTACGAGAATATCACCAACACTCATGATATCGAAAATGGCAACGCTGAAGAAGTGAGGGAGGAAGAAGAAGGAAATTCAATACCTGTTGAAGTCAATTGAAGTTAGAAAATTACGTTTTGGCAAATTTGAATGTTTAATTAACTATACCAAAGATTGTGATATTGCCTGTGGTGCTTTTAATATTACTAGAATTAGGTTTTAAACACTGATGAAGTAAAATAAATAAATATTGCTATGATTGAAAATTATTTATAAAATTATAAGTAAGTAAGGTTAATTTAAATATGTTAACATATATTACTTATTATGTTATTACAGGTTAGATTTGGGGCACTAGGCCTCGGATTTCAGTAGTAATGAAAGGAAAGGAAAGCAGCACACCTGATAAACTTGGTGGACTGGTACACTGTAGAAAGAGACACAATCACATCACAAAGAATTTGATAGTGAAATATTTCGGGGGAACTGGCTCCTTCTTCAGTCACTAACCAACTGGATACACAGTCAGTTATTTAGTGTTTTTTTACATTTGTTCAGTGTTTTTGTTTGACCTACCTCAAATGTGACTGACTGTCTATCCAGTTGTTTAGTGACTGAAGAAGGGGTCAGTGGCCCTGAAATATTTCACTATCAAATTCTTTATGTGATTGTGTCTCTTTCTATAGTGTACCAGTCCACCAAGTTTATCAGGTATGCTATTTCCTTTCCTTTCATTATTATGTTATTAAAATAACATTAACATAAACTAACGATTGTTCCTCATGAAAAGAAATAAATATAACTGGGTTGATATTTTTTTTTTTTTTTGTATTTGACCTAACATTACAATTGAGTTTGTTTGCCCTGTCAACTCAGCAAATAACTGATTGGACTTAGTTTAATCCAATCTCAGTTATTAACTAGAATACAAGTGCTAGCCATACACCTGAAGTCTTAATTTGTACTGACTCTAAAATTGTGCTATAGTCTCAGGTCTGTATCTAAATTTAATCGAAATTCCTGCAGAATATCGATTGGACTAAATTCAAAACAATTAGTCTATCTTATTTCATTAGTAGTTCAGACACATAGAACAACAAGTCATTTAGCTGACGTTTCAAGCATTTGAGACAAAATTATGATAGCAACATTATCAGCAAAACTTCAAAACTTATAGGTAGTCATAATATTAAAAATAACATAACAATGTACAAACAAACAAAACAAATATTATTTATAGCATTATCCATGTACGCAAATATGTTAACACATATAAAACGTGACAGATCATAAAGAACATTTAGTTCTAGTTATAAGTTTATAGTAGAGAAAACTCAGTTTTCAAAGGGGAATAAATGTATTAAATTCTTATAGGACCACCATAAGACCCAAACAGTTGCTGGCACAGAGGCACATTGTTCAGGTAGTTATGGAGACAAATCTCTAGATATTGTATCAGATATTTGTCAGTTGGTGACTGCAGAACTCACAAAGATCAGAAAAAACACACATTAGTAGTGACTCAGGATATAGGAGTATATGAGTTACATAAATTTGATGATAAATGAATATTTTACGTATATATATATATATATATATATATATATATATATATATATATATATATATATATATATATATATATATATATATAAAGCTGATGATGTTTGAGGGATTAAATAATTTACTTCCATGTTTTGATTGAGAAGATCACAGGATTTTGAGATTTGCTCATTTGGTATTCATATTTTTTATATCTTTTTTGTGTTGCTCTTTCATCATTAATGATGTTCCACATCACCTTGCTCTTGTTTGTGGTGTTTGACATAAAATAATAATAATAATATGAATTAGTATGACTTTTATTCAATTTCAGTTTATAATCTTTCTCACATACAGTACTTAGTTTGTATATTAGTTCTCTATATGAAATCTTACATTATTTATTTGGTCCAGTACATTTATCTTTGTTAACGCCATAAGCTACTCATAACTAAAGATATATATCATTCAATATTCTAAGTTACATCACTTTAAAACTTTACTTTGTAAATTTAAAATCATTATCCAATACATTTTCTTGCATTCCAAAAAGTAGATGTTGTTGGTTGTCATATTGTCTTTGATTATAGTTATTATTACTCTCATCAGACATGTATTACTTTATCTAGACATTTAGATAAAGTAGATAAAGTACTGATGGGTCTAAAGTCAGAAGGATACAAGTTACAGTGATAGTGACCCACCCGTCCACCCATACACATACAGTGAGAGTGACCCACCCGCCTACCCATACACGCACAGTAATAGTGACCTACCCGCACACCCAAACACGCACAGTGATAGTGAACCACCCGCCCACCCATACATGCACAGTAATAGTGACCTACCCGCACACCCAAACACGCACAGTAATAGTGACCCACCCGCCTACCCATACACGCACAGTAATAGTGACCTACCCGCACACCCAAACACGCACAGTGATAGTGAACCACCCGCCCACCCATACATGCACAGTAATAGTGACCCACCCGCCAACCCGTACACGCACAGTAATAGTGACCCACCCATACACGCACAGTGATAGTGATCTATACCAGTGTACGTGTATGGTTAAGCGGGTGGGTCTATACCACTGTACATGTATGAGTGGGTGGGTGGGTTTATACCACTGTACATGTAAGGATTTTTAATTTGTTAACAATCACCGTAGAAACTATGTGGACCCGAGTTTGAAGGTTGTTTACTAAACCTATTATATTAAAAAAAATTATACCTGAAGTTAAACCAGAAGATAATTATCAAATATAGACGATTATGAGGGAAAGACATTTTCATTACCTTTGTAGATTTCAAAAAGTCAAATGACTTCATTGACAGAAAAACTTAATTTAATATCCTTAGTGAGTTTGGAGCAGACAATCAAACAGTCGCAATCATCAAAGGAATTTTTAATGGTACCTATTCAAATGTAAATTTCTTTGGTGAAGTGTTCAGACTTTTCAATATCAGGACAATTTGAGACAAGAGGAGGGATATTTGGATATACTTACTTTATATCTGCTATAAGTAACATCTGAGTCGTTGTCATACCTGTCGAAATGTTGTTTATCTTTTTACTTACTAGGAGGGCTGGAAAACAAAAAATTAAAAATCAAGATGAAAATCAGGCTGAATATTTCTCATAATAAATTTCTTATAGGATTGGTATTCAGTGGCACTAGTCACTTGTCCAGGGGTTAGTTAAATGGGATCTTAGGGAATATTGTTTATCTTTATGTAATTACTTATAATAAATTAGAATGTATTTACATCAATAAATTACGGGAAAATAAATTCACTAATGTACATGTGGTAAATTTTAATGAAATAATTGTACATGATATATTGATTAGTGATGAATTTAATTAAAATATCATAAAATTAGAAACACATCAAAATAACACGAATACTCAGGGGTTCTATTATAAAAACTTAAATTTTATTGATTGTTTCAAGTTAGCTATTCAGTTTAACAAGTTATGTCAAGGAAGACACCAAATCTTGTATCAAAGCAAACAATAAACAATGTTCTTAATAATAGTACAAACTTCTTCAACATATTACAACAATTAGACCAATTTGATAACATTTTTTGTTGATGAAGAAATATACAATAATTAATAAATATACAACCGTGGATAATAATGTTGGATAATGTACAAAATTATAGATTAACCTTACTTATAAAATATCAATAAAGGAAATCAATAAAAAATCACAGCCATATAAAAATGATACTCAAAGTTAAATAAAATATTGTTACTTTTTGTACAACTGTTTTCAAATACTATCCCATCTTACATTACCAACCATTAAATCTAAAAATAAATGGTTTTACTCAAATTAAAGCTAAAAATAAAAGGCACAATATCATTCATTACAACAACAATGGCTAGGGCCTATGTTGTTAACAACCAATTTTATTAACAAATTCTAGGTCTTCGGGGTTCGACCGCGTCAATGGGCTATGTACGCGGTCGAACCCCGAAGACCTAGAATTTGTTAGTGATAGTGACGACCGTGGAAGCCTATTCATGAAGAACCAATTTTATTTTTGTAGCAGTTTTGTTCAATGTAGCTGTCATTATTTTGACATTTAAAAATAGACACATCATGATATTATATTCTGAATTTATTTGTAATTCGTTATAATAACAAATAAAAGTCTTTCTAATTGCTTTATTTGGGAGAGCCAGTGGCCAATTGGGACCTGCTATCCAGTTACAGATAGAATAGGATAGATCCTGACTACTCATAAAAGTTTTTATCAGTAATGTTCACCTTTTACTGAATTGGTTCTTCATCCTATTCTGTCTCAAAAACGCCCTCACACATATAAGTAGCCTATCTTTTAGGGAATGGGCAAATTAAGATTAAAAAGGAAATGGACCTATAAAAATAATATGATCATTGATCCTGTAAGCAAATATGCTTATGTGCTGCATATCTAGTTCACTTATCTATCAATCAGCTTTTGGTTATGTAAGTGCCCAGTTTTATAAGCCTGCTTAGAAAAGTTTTCTTTTATTTCTATTATTGTTTATTTGTGTATTCTCGTATAGAAAATATATTAATTGAATGTTTAGAGTATGACATTCAATGTTGAATACATTTCTCATTCATATTTATTTGATCATTTTGCTCCTCTTTTGAACATAATTGATTATTTCAGTTATCTGACAGGCGGTTAAGAATGTTCTCTGATCTTAAGTTGTTGTAATCCCATTTAAAAATGTTGTTTACATTTTATTTATATATTCTGTGCCTCATAAGTGAATGCTTTGTAAATATTGGTTGGTGGTCTGGTGGCCGAGTGATACACTATTTGTCTTTGGATCTAGTTATCCCTGGCACAAATCTCTGGGAGGCAGTTGGAAAATTCACACCTTAAGTTCCCAGATATAAACGCAGAATTGTGAGGAAAAGAGGAAAGCTACAATCTTAATAGTTAATTCTAGTAGAGAAATCTGAAACTAACAGCATTGGGACATAGTCATACATATAACAGCATCCTGTATGTGCATAGGTGGGTTATAAATCGTACAACAGGTGGGTACTGGCCTACTCACCCGCTTATATATGTATTGTGGAATTTGAAATACGTGTGGTTTATAAAATAAGACTGATCGTATATGGGTGGGCAGGTGGTTCAGTTTAGGTGGGTGTATGTCAATACCTCCGTACGTGTGTTGTTGGGTGAGTGAGTAGGTCAAAACCTGTTTCTATGCAATTCCTTATACTCTGTTTAGTTATGAAACACTTGTTTGTTTGTCACAGATTCAAAACCTTTTGTCATCACCCTTAAGACATGCACATACATAATAACTGTTAATAGCAGCCTAAAATAGCAATAGATTTTATTAGTCTATTGACATGCAAGACACACTTGCAGTTGTATGCACAACTTCAAAGGCACTCGGTTACACAACATAGTACATTGCTATCCCCCACAAACACACAAATAATGACCTTTATCCAAATATATGTATATCTTTTTAGTCTCCATTCACCACTTTCTATACTCCCCCTTCCCATACACACAGACTGCAATTATTGGCCTCCAACAAACTCTACACACACAGACTTGACTATAGCAATCCTCTTCTCTCCTACATATCATACACTTATTTGACTGAGATAGGTCTTCCTCAAACCTTGATATACACATATAATTAACACACCATCTATGGTAACTTATGAAAACATGTATGCGCCCAGGTAAATTGTAATCTCCTGATAACTGTATTGACTGAATTAAAATCTTGATTTCTCACTGAAATTTTATACATGACACTACAAGTTAAAATACAAAACTCTATTACATCCACCAAATTACTGACTCCTGTACTGAAGGACTACAGTCGAACAGATGTTTAACAGAAGCTTAACTAGATCACCTCCAACCATTGCATCTAATTTTTTTATGTTTTTTGACAACATTTACCATTTATAACAAATTAAGAAAAAAAAGTATTCTAGATCTTCTCAAAGGGACCGCCAATTCAGATGACAAGAACTCCAACCCCCTCAGAAGAAACACAAAGAACTAGAGACCCAACTACTCGTCAAGTCAAGTTTCTCTTACTTGACATCCATTCAGCTTATTATTGAATGTGATATCTGTTTCCTTTTTCTCTGTGCTAAACTATAAACTATAACTTAGACAAAAATAACCATATATTATAGTCAGCATTTAGAAAATAGATTAATGCACAATAAAGTCTATCTTTCTAAAACTTCACACCACAAATGACTTGATTCAAGTATCCATTTAAATTTTGAATCAAAACTTTAAATAAAAAATCAAAGTAATATATTAAAACGTTTAACCTTGATCTAAGATGTACTTGATTTTCTAGGTTTGAACTTGAATTCAATGCTGTCTTGAAACTTGATTGTTTAACTTAATAGATTATGAATTTTTCAAATGAAAAATCTTTACTTATCTATAATTTTTTTTAAATAAAAAAGTTATTAATTTTTACCAAGAACTTATCTAAATCACCTGTATTTTCACTTATTATCATACACCTACAGTGTATACAAGAACTTGATAAAAATAATTAAAACACATTTGATCATACATGATGTATTAGCTCATTCAAACATCGTCAGAATAAATAACCATTAAAAAACTTGCTAAGTACCTTTTGATCAATGTTTAAAACCGTTATTTAGTCTTTATTTAATCAATTTACATAAATTCAGATTTTGTGATGTTGGTTAAGGTGCGATAAAACCTGTTTTACAAGTATGATTTACCTATAGCAGATCATCTAGATTTATTTTAAATAAGGTATCTTGCAAATTTATCTTGAAAAATAAATGTTTATAAGCGGCCACAGATAATTTTCATTATTGGAATCATTTTAACAAGACACACAATTCAAATAAGAAATATGCCACACAACAATATCTTCTTCATATTAATATTTACAATATTTGAGTTTGAAAATAAACCACAAATGATTGATATTAGAGGAAACTCATAAAACAATAGTGCATAACAGATTAAAATAATATTTCAACAGACTTTGAATAAAGAATATTTGAATTGAACTGGAAAAAAAGCCCTGGCTGTTGGGCTATTAATAAATTGCCCTTTCTGAGGAACAGTCGAACTCAGATAGTAACAAGACTACACTCATCCACACTCATATAACCATTCATATTCGCCTTAAAATACCAACAATCGTTGTGTCGGCGTCTCATATATAAGAATAAGAATAAGGGGTCAAATAATGATTTTATTAAATATAAATGAATGCTACCTCACGAAGAAACAAAGGATTGTCAAAACATTTTTCAAAATTTAAACAGGCAACAAACCATAAGTGATATTAGTTAGCTGTTTAAATAAATTTAGCTTAAACTCAAAGATATTTTTAATGCATAATCCAAAAAAGTAATGCTCTTATCTTAATAGTATACACAAACAACATATTTGTTAGACTACGTAATGTGGAATAAAATATATTTAACAACAATTTTCTTCTTCAAAAACAAACTCATTATTTTCCTTACTAAAAAGTATCTGATTAAAAAATACGATACTCTTCTCATTATAAAGTGCTTCGTTGCCATAATAATCATCTACGTTGCCATAATAATAATCTAGGTTGCCATAATAATCATCTAGGTTGCCATAATAATCATCTGGTTGCCATAATAATCATCTAGTTTGCCATAATAATCATCTGGTTGTCATAATAATCATCTAGGTTGCCATAATAATCATATAGGTTGCCATAATAATCATCTAGGTTGCCATAATAATCATCTGGTTGCCATAATAATCATCTGGTTGCCATGATAATCATCTAGGTTGCCATAATAATCATCTGGTTGCCATAATAATCATCTAGGTTGTAGACAAATATTTATTGTTTCCCTCAATCATCACAATGATTTACATTATTTTATTCAAATAAAACTGTTTCAACCAGTTTTTTAGCATTCCTGATCTGAACCACCTTTAATAAACACACTAACTGAACCACTGGTCTCTGAGATGGGTTACTGATAAAAATAAGAGTGGCTTCTCAGGTAGAAATTGAAATAACGGTTCTTTTAAAATACAAATAATTATTTTGTCACTGTATTGCTACCCTACAAATAAAAAATGTATTAATATAAAAATTTATATTATAACGGCAAATAACAGTTTGTACATAGCTTGAATGTTGTTAGTATTCATATTTGAAAAAAGAACAACGATTCTGTAACATGATAAATATGTTTCACATAAAAGAATATGGAAATGGCAAATCACATTCGTTAGAAATGTCATTATTTTATAAAGACACTGATGAATTATTCATCCAATGCTAAATTTTGTGTTTTTAGCTATCAACTGTTTTGAGGTCACTAGTGTAGACCCATATTAATGTAACGCAGTTTAAATTAGCTTTAGTGGCTGGCCTACAAATTTATCACATGATTGGCACAACATTCCTTTTACATGTGATAACTAATGTAAAGAAGAAAGACTATTTGACTGCTGTTAATGAACCAACCAGGCACATAATATTCCTAAGTCAAAAGTGCCTTTTGTTGACTACATTGCGAGTCAACTGAGTTTGTAGGAGAAGGAGAAGCGTCAACTTTATAAAATAACATTTACAATGGGTATAAGATACCAGTGATCCAATTATTTTTAAAATTCTTGAAAATATTTAATTGAAAGCTGAATTATATAGTTAGTGTATTTATTAAGGAAATAAGCTAGGATAAATGACAGACATTTTAGGAGATTTACCAGAAATTGCAGGATCTCCATACTTATGATACAGGAACAAATAACATACCTACATAAATAATATAATATTTATAATCATAAAGTTATTGCTCAACTTTCTAAAAATGCCTGTTAAAGTTCAAACTGGAGAATATTCCTCTGCAAAGTTTGCAAATATGGTGATAAAGTTGTTTGTTATACTCTGCAGAGCTATTATTATGATTTGTTGTGCTACATTAATGTTTATACTTTAGAATGGTTAATTTATTTAAGTCTATTTACTGAATCTGCTCTGGTGGATGAGTAGCAAGTTAGTTTAGACTATGGAAGAGATGTATTTATTGAAGTCGGAATCGTTATGTAGAATCACGAGAGATTAGCTTGTCTTTGTAATTATTTTTTTACATCTTGCCTGCTGTAATTCGTTTTGGTGCAGAACCAGAGTTTTTGCTGGCCTAAACATTGTCCTGAACACAGTTCCACGGATATTTAGTTCTACTGGGATTGCAATGACCACTACTGGTAAAACTTGTGGAAGGCTAAAGTCATAGGTTTTAACAATGTTGCACATTACAGAGGAAAGAGCTATTGAGAAGTTAATGATGGTAGTTCTAGACTTCAGATCTTGTATTTATCCCTGTGTGTGAACAGTTAAAACATTAATTCTACTATCATCACCATGTTTGAAACCCTGCAGAGTGAACATTCTATAATTTAGGCTCACCTTCCATTTATCTAGCTTGATCTCTAACTGCTATATCTGTAAAGGTAGGGAATACATTTTGTTGATTTTTATCTATTTAAAAATAATTTTTCCAAACATTTTATAACTGTCCTTTTATAATTGACTCATAATTAAGAATGAGTTCAGAACTAAACTAAAAACTTATCATAACATTTTAATAGATAATGTCTCATATATAAGCAGATTATTGTTGAGGCCAATATGCTTTGCGTAACCTCAAAAATGTATTTTGGACAGTTATCTAATTAATACAAACTGAATGTTGATGTTATTGATTAAAACTTCTAGAACTCTACATAAGTAACAAGAAATTTTCTTTAGCAAATTTCACACATACATACTGACAATACTGCACATAAATTCCTTAGAATTTTGTATAGAATTTTAAGTGATTATGATTGGAAACCTCATAAAATCTGTAAACACTTGTTGAACTCTTTAGGGGTTAAAATAAAACACTGTTTATTTTTGTAAAAGAAAATAACTATGGAAAATCTACCATTTACAGTAAAATTTAGGAAATTATTATTATAGAAAAATATCCATGAAATGTATTGAAATAATGAGTTATATAATCTTTATTTTGATTGAAAAATTGTTATGGTTTAAAATAACATTAGAAGGTAGAGCATTTTAGTGGAATAGATCTTTCAATGAAGCATAAATAATGCATTCAAAAAGTATTAAGAGGTTTATTTCTAATGAATAAAAAACATAATTTGAATTGTGAAGATAACATTTGTCGGCACTGGTGGCGCAGTGCTGTAACCCAGCTACATGGGGACAAAGTGTTTGGGAGATTGTAGGCGATATGTTAGATGCTTGGTCCTCTTAATGCCGACATAGCGTCCGCTTGATGGTTGCTATCGGCGTGGACACTACTAGAGAAGTATGGGGTGTCCAGGTTGGGTGGTAATCATTGTGCGGATGTTGTGTGGGGGAGATAACTGAGTATCAAGCTTGTCAATTAGCTGAAAATCAGACCAGCACTACGTGGTTCGGATTCCACGTAAAGCTGTAGGTCCCTTAGTTGCCCTGGCTGTTGGGCTATTAATAAATTGCCCTTTCTGAGGAACAGTTGAACTCAGTTAGTAACCAGACTACACTCATCCACACTCATCCTACACTCATATAACCATTCATATTCGCCTTAAAATACGCACAACATTGTGTCGGCGTCTCATATGTAAGAACCTGATAATAACTCAATTACGACATTGGATTTAATATTTGGAGCTTAGGAAGCCTCATGTAAAAAATAAAAATACATATAACGGGACTGATGTCTGATACTATAATAAAAGGGAACATGTAAAGTTATTAGTTACGAAATAGTTTTTGTGCAATGAAACCTGTTTTATCACTGTATCAGTTCTCGTAAATATCAATAAAACACCAATATAAAAATACATGAGAAATAAAGTTTAAAACAACATACAAATAGGCTATCAGCTTTAAATAAAATAAATTGTTATATTTCTATATAATAAGTTATTTATTTATAACAACAATTATTTATAAGTAACTAATTATTTACTTCTTCAAGAGATGATGTTTTGGAGATACAAAATACAAGTTTATCTCTTTATGGCTATTTTAAAAATAAATAAATAAGTCACAATATATGTAGGTAGTGGATATGGTACCAGCGAAGTATGATATGGTTTCCTCCTAATTACAAATATTCTCATTGTCAACTTTGTTGATTGGAATTGTAAATTATGCTAGATGCTAACCTACAGTATTTACGTGATGACAGAGTTACACTAATTGCTGCATGGAAATAATCTGATTAATAAGTTTGACAATGCACTCAACTCAATGAAGGGTAATGTTTAAAAATGTACAATGTCGCTGAACAAAATATTACTCTATTTTATACTTCTTGGATTTTATTTACAAAAATAATAGTAGAGGGTTATGGAATGAAACTTAAAATTATTTCTTATTTTAATACTATACAATATTTACAAGTGAATAATACATTCTGGAATAAAACTCATTTAAAATAAAAATCAAATAAAAAGTTATAAAAATACAACTTAGTGATCACAAACTATTAAATAGTATTACGAACAAGTAACAAAACAGCCCTCATAATGTTAAATATAACTCTGTAAAAATATTATAAACTAAATTTTGCAATCTTCAGAGCCTGGGGAGATTTTTATTTTTGTAGGCCAATTCTAATTTAACACATGACAACCTTGGAAATTAACATGTGATTATAACACTTATAGGTAATATTTTTAGACAATTGAACAAAAGTATTATAATTATTTAGTAGCCACATAAGAAGCTGTCTCATAATTATATCACTATTAGTACTCATGATAAAGGCTATGTACATATTAACATTATTTATGGGATAATGCACTTAGGAAATTTACGCTTACATTTAACCAGTAAAAAAAGTAAATGAACATTTTATCGAACACTGAAAACAAAATACTTCAATTATTGCACTACAAATTTATTATATTAGTCTTATTTTCAAAACATTAATATTTTAAAGGCGTTATGTACCATGCTCAATCAAGTTTTGGTTAATTGTTATGCGTTTTCTACAAAATTGACTTTTAACACGAGCTATGATTAAAATGAGGCTTTCAATGTATTGCATACTACTATCGATATAAAATTAACATTGAAAATGTTATTCTTTTGTTATTACAAATGTGCTACAAGTTAGTCATAATTGAAAGAAACTCAATTTATATTATCTTTATTGCCGTTATATATGTTGTTGAACACATATCTTATTAAATATGATCCTTTAAATTAAATTAATAATTAAAATGGAAACTCTAGCTTTACTAATTAAATGATAGCTTATTAAGTCATTGAGATATCACAGATCAATCCGCAATCGATGCGGGTAACAACAATACTTAACTTGTCCTTCTTATAAAAATATATTCATTCATTTTTGTGGATTCAGAGAGTGGTCATGTCATGTCAAGAACTCTGACTTTTTGGCCTGGGGCGTGCACGTTCTATGGACCTACTGGTTTGGTGCATGTTGAGTGTTGTGACTGAGCGACGTGGAGGCATGTGCGGGGGTAGAGAGGTCAGCTGGATGGGGACTGTGGGGGGCTCTGACCCTGAGGGGGAGAGAAGGGTAGGGACATTCAGAGGCTGAGCACTGTTTGGGGAAGTGTTTCCGTTTCCTAGTCCCGCAGTCAGGTCCAAAACCATCCTCTTTGATATGTCTATACTTTCTTCAACTCCAGCTGCTACCTAAACAATTATCATTCAGCATTAATTAAAACCCTATTAACAACACGAAACTTAATTAGAAAGAGAAGCGAAAACCACTTACAAATTGAGCGGGCAAGAATGAAATCACCTTCATTATAGACTCCGAATCCTGAAGTGCTTGTTTGGCAAGGTACCGCTCCCGCTTTATCTTTAACTCCAGGCTTTCTGGAATGTCAGGAACCAGGACGTCAATTAAGCGACAAACTCCAAACACTACATGCTGCAAAAAGGAAAGAAATATTATTTTTACAGAGTTAAATTATAATCTTTGATGGTTGATATATTTTACTTATAAAATGTTGCCATAAGAGGAAATAAGAATATGAAGGATTTCCATCATTGATATTTTCCTCAAACTAAAGGAAGATAATGCAAGAATTCTTATTTCAAAGGGCTTTTAACACCACATTACATACTTTGTTTAACACCAACTCCATGCTTCAGTAAAAGAATCAAACAACACAGCAACAGTTTAACTGTTGGAAATATTTTTAGATTTATTTCCTGATAGGTAAAAAGCATCCAATCATTACAAAAATATACTAGTCGTATAAGTTAAAAATCTATTTAAAACTATATCTATGGCCAAGGTTTTGGGAATGGTTAAACATGCGATATGTAAATTTATACATTATAGCCTCTGAACTTAATTTAAATATAATAAAAGGTTAAAAAACCACTTATGCATTATATACTTATCATTATGTATTATAGTAATAAATTATATTTTTATGCGATCATGAAGTTTAAATTAAACCATATTGAATTGTGTGAATGCACTTAACCATATATCTAGCGACAAGCATTATTGATACAATTGTTCCATTCCATCATAATATTATCATATGTAGTTATATCAGCCAAATTTCAATACTATTTTACTACACTTTGAAGTGAACTTGTATGAAAAAACATACATTTTTATACATATAAATCTACTGTTACCAATATATCAAGCCGCTCTAGTAGACCTTCTTCATAAATTCTAATCGTGCTAGCTAATCCTCTGTAAATGCATGCAGAATGTTCATCTGCTAGCATGACAATATACTGAGTAAGCCTTTAGAATGACAAGTCTAAGGATTGAATCCTCAACAGAACTGATTCTTTGACCCACCCGCCCACCCATACACGTACAGTGATATTGACCCACCCACCCACCCATACATGCACAGTGGTATTCATCCACCCGCCCACCCATACATGTACAGTGGCATTGACCCACCCACCCACCCATACACGTACAGCGGTATTGACCCACCTGCCAATCCATACACGTGCAGTGATATTAACCTACCCACCCAACCATACACGTACAATGGTATTGACTGCAAAGGTCAATCAGACACTACATATAGTTTCTGGATCATGGTCCACGGTTCAGAGGAGTTCTCTGCTTCACTTGACTGATATATTGTCAGTCCACATTTACGTTTATGCTAGTTACATCTTCCTTTGTCAATTCAGAAGTGCCGGCATGGCAGCTCAGTAGCTAAGGCTCTGGACTGCTCACTGCCGGCGTGGTGGCTCATTGGATAAGGATTCAGACTGCGGAGGGCAAGATCCAAGGTTCGAATCCCCACTGAGTCAACAGTTGATACTTCACTCGTTGCATAAAGTTCACGCACAGGACGGCAGGCCCATGTGAACTGGCAAGTGAAGACAACTTAAAAAACTTAAAAAAAAGACAAAAAAAATTTTGTTTGGCCTACAACAAGAAGTCTTATATTGACCATACATTTTTTCTCCTGATTTCACCCAAAAATACTTGAGTGAGAAATTCACTCAACTGGGAGGCAGAGCACGGGAGTGGTTTCCAGATTCTAGTTTATTCTCCTGGTGTGAAACATATACAGGGTGATCAGCTCAAGATGGTCACAATTGGGCTCTGAGAAAGTATTGAAAGTATTACAGCAAACTTAAAATGGGGAACTTTATCTAATTGTTTATGCTCATTACAATTACGCAGGTAAAATTTAAAATTCAGTTGCCATTTTCCAATATGGCGGTCAACTTTGATATGACTTATTGTAACTCCTATTTTTTTATGATGGATTTAGGTTTAACTAGTGATTCTAAAACTTTTTTATTCTTGGTATTATTTTAATATACGTAACCGTTTTTCAGCTAGGAGCGCTGAAAGCTTCAGAAATACTTAGTTTAACAATTTACTAAACAGTCATGTTTTATCATTTACAAATAGCCAGGATTAACCCAGAGTACATAAGTTGTATTTGATTAAATGTTAAAAAGCTGTTGTTGTTTCAGAAATAAATTATTTTTAAAAATCTAGTTAAAACAAACATGCTAATGAAACAACTGTCTAGTTTAATAAATTGTTAAACTAAGCATTTCTGAAACTTTCAGCGCTCCTAGAGAAAAAAATATTAAGTATATTAAAATAATACTAAGAATAAAAAAGTCTTTTTATGACTAGTTAAACCTAAATATATAATAAAAAGTAAGGGTTACCATAAATCCTTTCAAAGTTGTCCACTAATTGGAAAATAGCGACCAAATTTTAATATTTGAACTACGTGACTGTAATATTTTTGTATAAATATTTTTGTATAAAATATGTACTGAAGAGATTTTCAACATTTGATTGAATAAAAATAATACATTATAATTTAAGCTTTATTTTTGTAAATGGCAGAACACGCCCCCTTTAATAAATCGTTGAAATAAGGATTTCTGAAACTTTCAGCGCTCCTAGTGGCAAAACGGTTAAGTGTATAAAAATAATACCAAAAGGAAAGTATTCTTAGAATCACTAGTAAAATCTAAATCCATAATAAAAAATAGAGGTTCCCATAAGAAATTTTAAAGTTGATTGCCATATTGGAAAATGGCGACCGAATTTCAAAATGTGACCTATGTAATTCTAATCAGCATAAAAAATTAGGTTAAGTTCTTCATTTAGTTTGCTGGAAAATCAATACTTTTTGAGATCCCAATTGTGGCCACCTTGAATTGATTACCCTGTATAAGCGAAGGTTCAAATTTTTAACTGCTTAAGTGTTACAAGATTTCTTTGAACTCCTTAGAGTTTCCTGTAGCTGAATTTCAGAAAGACTTAATGCAGCTATATTACTGTGTACAGTACTTTTATACAAATTATCTCTTAACTCAATTCATTAAAAATTCTGACAGCTTAATGTGAGAAATATATTGAGGATACACCCACCTCTAACATTTAAGATATATTCAACAATCATGCAGGATAGGTCTAAAAAGTAGTGAAATATTTTTGCTTTATTGATTATTGGTGATCCAAACAGATCACACTAACCAGCATTGCATGTAATTGTGATATTGTTGTTTAGTTTATATAATAAAATAAATACAACACATGTAATAAACACAAATATAGCACTCAGGTACAATTTTGCTTTCAATTGTTTCGTGAATGTCTTATATAAATACGACATACAATATTAATCTTTCAAGTATCTTTCAAAACTGCTATTTAAAGAAATCAAAACTTTGCTACTCATTGTATTTAAAATGCAAGCACATACACTTTATCTATCTGAAAATAAGACATTGATCGTCAAGATATGGACAAATATGGGTTGTTAACGATTGTGATGAGTTAAGATTAATGTTTGTAGTAATAGCTACTAAGTAAGTTTAACTGTTCCTTAGAAAGGGTGATTTATTAACTGACCCGTAGTCAAGGCATCTGAGGAACCACACAGTATTTGTCTGACCGTTGGCTGACTGACAAGCTTGATACTCAGTTCTTTCTCTTGCACAGCATGCGAAACCTGGCAACCATGCCCAACACAAACACTCTAGACCCAATGTGGTAGTGTCCATTTTGATGGTAACCATTGACCGACCAGCGTGTTGAATAGAACCTATCGCCTAAAACCTCCACAACACTTAGCTCTAGCTCCTGAGTAACTAGATTACAACAATACATCATAGTGTCGGCTCCTTGATGTATAGTGGAACTTAAAATCATCCAACTTGAAATTTAGATACAATACTTTGTGAATATTGTGTCACAACAAGATCAGATGTTAAATTATAGGCTAATTGAACTTTTATGTGCTTTACAAGGCCACATCTAATCTGAACAACAAATATTTAAACAGTATAGCTAACAGAACACAAACACGTGCACATAAAAAGTTAAGTAATTTAATCTAAAAATGTCAACACCTTTTACCTAGCATACAATACTGAATTTTTTGCCAATCTTTTAACTTATGACTTTGAATTTATATTCATGTTAGTTAATAAATTTTAGTGCTATACAGTAACATAACTTTAAAACATACATACATACCTCAAATACAATAACAAAAGCAAATTGGACAGCAAGCAATCTCCAAAAGAAAGGAGTGTGGTTGCCATTTTCGTCTCTAAGGCCTCGGTAACGGCACTGCTGGGTAAGAGTGCCGTTGGGTGAGTAAGCTAACGTGAAGTTAATGTACCCCGATAAATCCCAGTTGTAGTCGTACTGGTATAGCAATTTAGGGAGGAATTCCGATGTAAAAGCTATCAGGAAACCCTAGTTAGAAAACATGTTTAAACAAATTAATTATTTAAAATTTAAGATAAATAATTAACAGATTTATATGTACAGTATTTACTGTATACTTAAAACTATACGAGGTGGGAAAAAAATATGGAGACGCTTTTGCAACTTTTGTATGACTTCACTTGTAAAAGTGAAATCTTGTACGTCATCATAGTTACAAAGAACATACTTTTTGACGCCATAGCGACATTTAATCTTTTCTGGGGGACGGCCTGTGAAGAGTTGAACGAAAATCTTCAATGTAAGCCTAGGTCAAGTTTTGTATCAAAAGTCTATTCAAGAAAAATTTATTGCTGCAAACCGAACTTTGAAAGATTTATACCTTCCAGAGTAGCGGTCATTTGAATTTAAAAGTAACTAATTTGAACAATATCATTTCTCTGCTATTTAACAACTTCAAGATAATTATTCTGATCAAAAATAATTCTTTATGGAACACAATTATTCGACAAAATTAAATTATCTATGGAAAAAATAACGTTGTTGTGAAAGTGTTTCCATATTTTTTCTACCCAGTATATTTTGTTTATATATACTTAAAACCAAGATGTTTTAATAATAATATCTTATAAATATTATAAATCTTATAAAAATAAATATTAAAAACTAGCTTATACAAAATTGATAACATAGGCTACCTTCCACTGCTCAAGCCTTCTAATTGTGTCTGTATGTATTTGCTTTGAGCAGACTTTAAATTAAAATAAATTTCTTTCATTAAATTTATCAGAGGCCTATATTATTTATTTTACGTGATTTGTGTTAGAATTTAGTTCCAGAAACATAATAAAAGTGATAAAATAACCATCAATAAATCAAATTCATTATATTGTATATAAAATCCATACTTTCAAATAATTAGGTTACAACTGTTTATAGAATTGTTGAGAATTAAAGTTTGACTTTGTATCTAAAGTTGTTTCTCCTTAATCATAAGCATTTTATTTTAACTAACAGAATTCAGAGTAAATTCATTTAGTGACTCCAAGAGCATGGGCCATATAGCATGTATTGAAAATCTTGATTTTTTTCTGAAAGTATTTAATTTCATAACGTTATTACAGTATTTTGTAAGGATGTTGTATGCATAAGACTGTCAGCAGGAGAAATGCTGTCACTTGCAAAGTTTCATACAAATATACATTACGAACAAGAGGTGATAAGATATAAGTTGTTTTTGAAATTTGAACGTAGGTTTTTAAAACCAATGGATAAAATGGACAAAAAATGACTATTTTATAAGTTACAACTTACTTACAACTTATATTTTTCCTTACTTACATTACTTATGACTGCAAGATGTGCTAGCATGTGCAGAATTTTAAACCATATTCCAATGTTTTCAGCTCGTTCAGCTACAATTCTTCTATTTTCACAAACATACTTTTGTGCATCCAGTCTTATTTCAACCCAGTTATTTAACAGTGCAAACAAAGGTGCCAAAGGAAAGGCTGCTACGAATATGGTGATAAACCCAAACTGGAGAACTGAAACAAAAATCAACAATTTATTTGTGTCATTTAACTTTTACATGCATTAGGCAACATCAAGTTGAAACTGGTCTTAAAGCTAACTTAATTTTAATAAAATATAAATGAGAGTATCATTACCATATTACATTTGTGAAATATTAAAAAAAGCAACATAAAACAGACACACAGTGTAAAAGGACTTTCCAAATTATTAATTTTAGATTATATTAAATTGAACAATCATGAAGCATTAAATTAGAAAAAAATGTTTAAAATTGGTCATTATAGTATTTGTGTTATGTTCCAGATAATGCATACAGTAACATTATTTTACTATACTGTTATGAAGCATTGTATAAACTGATAGAAGCCTTTGCAATAATATACAGTACTGAACTTAGTGTAATATTATCATAAATTACAAATTTGGGCACCCAAAGTAGGTCAGGCATAATGCTTAGAGTGCTAATTAGGTAATTATATACATATATGGTATTGTTATCATAGCCTGGAGGATCATCACTGCTTTAAGAGTAATCTTCCGTTTACATACTCAGATTAGGGCCAACTAGACTCACCAGCTTCATCTACCTCAGCTTACAGCTCTATGCTTTATCATTTAGGTTGATCCACGTAATGGCTCTATCAACTTGAAAATTGCTATGTGGATTACCTAATGGACAGCTTCCGCAGATCTCACTTTCCGCAGATCTCACTTTCCAAACAACTTATTATGGGTTATCGTCAGTTCTCAGGTTTTTATAGAGTATAATCTAAAAATTCCTTATAACTAATAGAACTTTACTCATTTAATCTTGTACTGCACTAGTGATTATATTTTATACTGTAAATAAAAACTGAAGTTGTATTCAAGTATATATACAGGCATAGTATTTGTTTGAAAACATTTAAATGTAAGTTGTTCTAGAAAGTATTAAAAATTAATTACTTTAGTCCAATTAAATTTGAATACTTAAAATAAGTAGTTTTATTAGTATAGAGTTTGGTGCAATGGTGTGAAAGTAAAATAAAACATTACATCTTCAATTTAGCATAATTTAGGATACATTAAAAGGTCAAATTCTAATATTGGAAAAGCAATACAAAGCAGGCACCTATTTATAATCTTTTGGACATAAAATGGATATACACATTTCATGAAATTCATGCAAAATCAGGAACACAAATGCATGGTCACAACTATAGATCGAAGCCACGTTAAATGAAGGTCTAACATCTACTTTGAACTGCAAATTTTTAATGTTTTAAATTGTAAAGTCAGGAATTGGCACATAACATCATGTAGTCTTTCCCTAAATAGATTTCAAACTCCCATTAATACACAAAGAAATAAAATTTTTAAAATTTCCCCACAGAACTAATCAAGATCATTTCTTAAATACTAATACAGTTTTATATAGTTAACATAGAAAACTAGAATTATTTACTCAAAAAAATTTTATTATATAAAAATGAGTACCTGAAATTCGTTGTCATTCCATCACTTGACAACGCCTTAACAGATTTCCTTCATATTTTTTTTTTAAAGTGTCCTAATTTTTCAAAATTCAAAATTCAAAATTTTCTTTATTGGTGTGAACATCAAGTACATCCATTGCGTCAAAATATACAATATGGTAAAGATAATAATGTACATTAAGGTTTTATAATGTTAAGAACAGTGTTTCCACAAAGTAAAGTTTTAAAGATAAAAATATTAGAGGTTATAAAGTATATAAGAAATAAAGATTGATAATACTATACAAACATATGGCACAAACAACAGTCAAATTTAAATAAAAATATTATGAAAGTAGTCTGAAATTTTTTAAAACAAGATCAATAATTATGATAAAATATGCTGATAACATATGGCAAAAAAGAAAAAGAAAAAAAGAACAGTAAAATTTTAATAAAAATATTATTAAAGTAGTCTGAAATTTAAAAACAAGATCAATAATTATGATAAAATATGCTGATACCATATGGCATAAAAAAGACAGTCAAATTTAAGTAAAAAAAAAAAAATTATGATTGTAGTCTAAAATGTTAAAACAAGTCAATATATGATTTAAATTACTATGTCAGGTGTTGTATTTTTCTATTTTCTGACAGCTTCAAAGAACTCCTTCAAATTGTAGAAAGGATTGTCCTCTAACCATTGCTGATGTTGATTTTTTAGTGTTTTCCCTCTCAAGACTTTAAGGTGATTGGGTAAGCAGTTGTACAGATGCTGTCCTATGTATGTTGGTTTTTTTGTATAGAGCGTAGTCCTATGAGTAGGAAGGTAGTAGTTTCTTGCTTGTCGGGTATTATAGCTGTGGATATCTTCATGCCTAAGTAGGTCTGGGTCATCAACACTGAGGAGAACTGCCTCAATGTAGAGAGCCACCACTGTCCGTATCTTGAGATTCTTGAAGGCTTCACGACAGCTACCCTTGGTTGGAGGTTAGCAAGTACAGTATGCGTATTGTTGCCCTTTTTTGCAAAAGTAATACCCTGTTCAGATTTCCTTCAGTTGTCCCTCCCCACAAGGCAAGTCCATATCTGATGTGCGATTCAACTAATGCGTAATAGGCGGTTCTTGCAGTTGTTAGTCCTCCTAATATACGAATGCGTCTGGTTAGGTAGATTCCTGATCCTGGTTTACTGCATAGGTTTTTGATATGGCTTGTCCATGATAGGTCAGAATCAATTGTCATTCCCAATAATTTTGTTTCTTGCTCCAGTCTTATATTTGATATGGTTGGCACAGGCTCTCTTCTCCAACTAAAATTTAGTAAAATTGATTTGTCAGGATTTATTTTTAGGTCATTTTTATTAGAATATTCTATTGCGTTGTTTAGTGTTTTGGTTAAGTTTTCTGAGAGATCTTTGGCAGATTTATTTTTCACTATTAGTGTAGTGTCATCAGCGTACATAACACATTTAGCATCAGTGTATGTATTTAAAGTGTCAGAAAAGTCATTAGTCAAAAGAATGAATAAAACCGGACCAAGAACTGACCCCTGAGGTACTCCTCTTTTTGTTGGCAATGGCTTTGAAATGGCTGAAGTCTTTGTATTATTTATTACTTGTTGCATTTCTACTCTTTGAGTCCGACCTGTCAGATAGCTCCTAAACCAACCTAGTTCTGGGTATGATACTCCGAGAGATTTAAGTTTATGTAATATTAGTTCGTGTCCCAGGCAGTCAAACGCCTTAGAATAGACAATAAGTATTGCTGATACATAATTTGATTCCTCTAGCTGGTCAATTATGTATTTAATTATGGCTATTAAAGCACTGGTTGTAGACTTGCCCTTAAGGAAACCATGTTGACTGTCTGTAATAAGTTTGTTATGTTTAAGGTGTGACATTAGTTGACTTAAAACAATTTTCTCAAATATTTTTGCAAAAGTCGAAATGTTTGATATGGGTCTGAAGTTTGTGACATCTGTTTTTGGTCCTGACTTGTACTTAGGGAAAATTTTAGATTGTTTTAGGGAAGAAGGAAAATTTCCTTGTAAAAAAGATTTGTTTATTATGTTAGTTAGTGGCATAGCTATTTCATGGGTGCAGTATTTTACTAACTTA
Organism: Stictocephala bisonia; assembly: GCA_035578905.1. Classification (NCBI taxonomy): domain Eukaryota; kingdom Metazoa; phylum Arthropoda; class Insecta; order Hemiptera; family Membracidae; genus Stictocephala; species Stictocephala bisonia. The sequence continues at coordinate 85,937 of JAQJVL010001778.1, forward strand.
GCTGGGATTTCATCCAGTCCACAGGATAGTGAGGGTTTCAGAGAGCTAATGGCATCTATAATTGTGCTTGGATGAATTTGAGTGAAATGAAACTGGTTTTGGGGTGTAGTAGTGTGCTGTAGAGCTGGGAAATTAGAGTTCTGAGTTGTTTTAAGGGTTTTTTCTGCCATTTCAGAGAAAAATAAGTTGAAATAAGATGCTAGTTGTTGAGGTTGTTTTTCTGATTTACCATTGATATTTATGGTTATGGGGGCCGTATCTTGTTGTTTATTTTTTCTTTCTGAGTTGATGACATGCCACAGAGCTCTGGATTTATTATCTGCTGAGTCAATATATTCTGCAGTCATCTTTTGTCTAAGTTGCCTCAAGTAAAGGTCATGATTTTTCTTTTTTGTCGTCATGTTAATCTTGTCTTCCAGCATTCCTGAGGTCTTAAACTTATTTAGAGCTTCCAGGTAATCCTGTTTTAGCTGGTTAGCTAGTTGGTCAGGGTAGATTTTATGCTTGGTGTTATTCTTTGGTCTTGATTTTTTCTTCGGGCATGTTTCTTCTAGTGCTCTTCTGATTATTCTTTGAAATATGTCATATGCTTTGTCAGCATCTTGACAGTTGTAAACACAAGTCCAATCTTCCTGTAGTAGAATTTCTTTTAAGACGACTAAATTCTGTTGAGAGTAGTTTCTTTTGTACATTGAGAGAGGAGTTACTTTCACGCCAGTCATGTTGTTTAAAGTAAGTGTTTGTGCGGTATGATCTGAAATGCCTGTTTCAAAAACCATGAACTGGATTGATTCCTCATCTAAATTAGTGCATATACAGTCAATTGATGTAGCAGTTGTACTTGTAATTCTAGTCGCTGGTAGAGGGAGTCTTTTTATGTTGTGTGTTAACAGTTGTTCTTCGAGCATTCTGGTGTCAATATGGTCTCTGTCCAGCCTGTCAATATTTATGTCCCCCATAACAACTGATTTTGATTGCACTAAGTCAAGAATGTTTGAGATTGCTTCTATTGCATATGCAGTTCTTCCTCCTGGTGATTTGTAGATTCCTAAAAGATAAAAAAGATGGTTGTCACACTTTACATATATCATCACTGCTTCACATACAAATTGTGTGCAGTGGTTGGAGACATCTATGTTTACTGTTTTTATATCAGTTGAATCATTATTAAAAATAGCCACTCCCCCTAATTTGTGCTCTTCCGTGCTAAATTCTGTTAATAGTGAGTATCCAGGTATGTTCGTATTTATCAGGTTTGATGATGTGAGTCCATGTTCAGTTAATATTAAGAGAGACGGCATTGTTTCACTTAGAAGGTGAGTTAATTGTTCAGTTTTTTTAGACAGTCCTCTTATATTTTGGTGGAGTATGGTAATGTCCTTTTTGGCTTTAGTTGAGTTTGATTTAGAAAAATTCGGGTTTTGTAACGTACTTTGCTTACAAATGTTTCTTCTAAAAAAGAGTTTTGAGATGAGTTTGTATCATTCTTTTTTAGTATGTATGCAGGTGATGTAGCATCATTCTCAACTGAGTTGTGTTGTAGTGGTAACATGTCGTCTTTTTGGGGGGGAGCCACAATCCATTGGTTGTTCAGGCCACTTTGAGTTTTATAATAGTCAATATTTTTTAAAAAGAAGTCTTCATAAGTTTGTCCTATTTTCATTATCCGAGCTGTACAAGGAGGCTTAATTTCTACTTGCCTTCCTGTCAGAGTTGAGTCATTTGTGGATTGATCTGATAGATGTTTGTCAGTCTGTGTACAGGAATTCATTGTTTTTATTTCACAGCTGAGGGTTCATTGTTTTCATAGAATGTTTTCAGGAAAGAAAAATGAAATAAATCACAAGGAAATCGGAATAGTAAATTTATATTATAATCCCGTTTGTATGGGTTAAAAGTTGTAGAATTCATTCCCAGGAAGGTTTCTGGTGTGGTTTTATTCACATTTGACTATAGAGCTCCACCCTACTGGCCTTTAAAGTTTCAATATTATTCTTATGCAGTTATTTTATTTATTTACTTAATCATCAGATGCTAAAAAAAGTTTAATTGAACACTTTTGAAATACACCCAAGGGAGTATTAGGTTAATGGGATCTTTTCCGTTATACGTATACCACTATTTAATGTCGGATCTTTTCCGTTATTTGTCAGCAATCCCAAAATATTTCCATATACATCGCGCCGCGGCAGTTATGGTTAGGTTAGGTTAGCATAGCCTATTGTAGAATGTTTTTACAAATTACAGGTTCATTCTACAATATAATAACCTAACCTAACCATAACTGCCGCGGCGCGATGTATATGGGCGGCCTCGATGTATTGGGATTCTAAAGGTTGAAAATGAGGAAAACATGTTTTAAATCAATAAATTGAATACCGTGTTCCGTTATTTATACCAAACAATGGTTAAAATGTATTATTCAATATATTTAAATAGTGGTATACGTATAACGGAAAAGATCCGGTTAATGGTATTTTCTCTCAATTCCTAATATACCATCAGATTTTAGAAAAGACTATGTTTGTGGGCTCCACTGCACCAAAAACCAAAATTAATTGTGATATAGTCCTAATGTTCCAGTGAGGTCGCAGGCTGAGATCCACAAACGGGGCTGTATAGTGTCTTGCAAGGCTGTAGGCCGAGTATCACAAAAGGGCTAATGGCAGAGTTTCCAAGCGAGGCTGCAGGCTCAACTTCCCCAGTGCAGGGAGTGGCGAGGTTGGCATGCAAAACTACCATAAATGAATTAAAACATTACTATTCACATGTTAATCTTGTAGTAAGGCCCGAGTAAAACAGCTAGTACTAAATATTTTAAAGTATAAATATAACTAAATAAAAGAATTTAAAGGCATTTTACCCATTTCTAAGTATTCCTCAAAAAGTCCTTCATTGTCTACAAGTTGATAGTCCTCTTCCCATCTTGTTTTTGTATTTTTCTTTGATAATTTTACCTAAAATAAAAAAAAAAATATTAGGTATGATCTTATTTTAGTATATTTATGCACAGTTCTAAAAGAAAAGGTAATATCACATTTTTAACTTATGAAAAATGTTGTTGATGATGTAAACTACCATGCGTATATGGGTAGGTGGGAGGGTCATCACTACCATGTATTTATAGGTGGGTAGGAGGACCATTACACTGTAGGTGTATGGGTGGGTGGGAGGGCCATTACCACTGTACATGTATGAGTTGGTGGGGGGTTTAAAAATTGTGACATTTAAATAGACAGCTTTAAATGTTGGCATTTATGCAATGGTTACTTGTTTTAAATATTTTTTTAGTAACGACTCCCTCCGACAAATATTGATGAAGTTGTTGGGAGGAGTCTTTCAGAAAATCACAGTCCTGTTTCTTGAATTGGTATTATGCATTTGGCCTGCTTCAGTTTTGTAAATTAATTTAAATTAGGACTTTAGTGGTACTTATTTACTTGTTTATTCTACAGAGTTATTCAAAAAGAAATATACACATATTAATGAATGCAGTAAAATGGGTTTAATCAGAGAAAAAATAAATAGTACTTTTACAAAAGTGACATTTCAAAGTTTTTTCAACAAGTTATGAATGGCAGACATCAATTCTATAGTCAAGTTCAGACCAGACTTTTCCAAGGGTATTGACGTCACAGCTTTTCCTATAGGCTGCTTTGATTCCAAGAGGCTCTGCAGTAATGATGGAATAAAAACTTTATCTTTAACATAACTCCAAAGAAAGAAGTCGCATGGAGTTAAGTCCGGACTGTGAGGTGGCCAACGCATGATTGACAGTTGCACATCCAATCAGCCTGGCATGTGGCACCAATAGCGGAGCAGCAGAGCAGCGCTGTTTGATCAAAAACGATGAATAACCCGTAAAAACAAAAGGTACCTTATGTTTTGTAGATTTATGCGTTTAAATTTTTTAATACATTCATATTTTCATTTTACATTAACCAAAGTCCAAATTAGATAAATATCTAAAAATGATTAATTATATGTATTATAAATAAACGTAAAAATACTTCCAATAAATATCGGTCGAACTCAGATGAATGTAAACTTTTCATTTTACACTCCACACTAAATCATTCCATCATCCGCACACAAAACCATATGATACTGAAACTAAATATTCAACAAATCTGTAATTAGTAATAGACATGCTCACCCTACCTAGTGAGCATTACGTAAAGCATGCAGAAGAAATTAAAAACATTTTGTAATAAAACAAAGCACAGGACGCAATGACGAACTCACCTCATCAGTGTGCCACTGAGCTCGCGCAATGTAAGACAAGCTATCTCGTCAGTGATCCACAATGGGTTGAGGATGATTGGAGCCATTGACATTGAGAGGAATTTGACATTTGTAGCCATTAGATTGCTTAATATTTTTATATATATTAAGCAATATTATTATAATATATTTTATATATATTATTAATATTTTTTTTGTATATATTTATCTTATATATATATATATATATATATACATATAAAGACAACACTTAGCAATCTTTTTAGATGTTTATTAAGATCGATCTCGGTCTCATAAGACCATCTTCAGTTGTACAGTAAGGTTGTAAAAATACTTAATTGTAGAATAATTAATTCAGCTGATACTATAAAAATTCAAATAAAAATGTAGACGGATAAGTTGTAGATCTTGTTAAACTTTATCATTTCTGGTATTTATAAAACAGGAAGAAGTAAGTTATAAAACAGCAAACTTAAAAATTTATCAATGTTTGCTGAACATTTAATTCAAGAAAACTATAATATGAGGGAGACAAAGGTAGTTGGACATTTGCCATCATTACGTGAAAAATAACAATCACGATGTTTCGATTTGGTAAAACCCAAACCTTTTTCAAGTGCTAAAAACTAAATTACATCTACACAAACATGTTATAAAACTACGTTCTTAAACTACTGTAATAACTTATCTACTAAAGTAGATAAGTTATTATGTCTCCCTCATCTGATACTCCATCATTAACAAATTTCAAAAACTATAATATTTCATCATTAGAAGAAAATTTAGAGATTCTCCATATTGGACCTAAAAGTAGAAAAACTAGATGATATTGAAAAATGTTACATACACACATGTCCTGTTTTGCACACAAAAGAAAATCCACGATTATTACTTAACGACAAAATAAAATTTCACTCAAATATTATATTCGATTCTATCATGAAGATGCAAAATTATAAAGTTTAACAAGACCTACAACATAAGTTATCCATCTAAATTTTTATTAAAATTTTTATAGTATCAGCTGAATTAATTACTCTACAATTAAGTATTTTTATAACCTTACTGCACAACTGAAGATGGTCTTACGAGACCGAAATCGATCTTAATAAAGATAAAAAAAGATTGCTATGATATATATGTATTATAATTATATAAAGATAATTTTGTTTTTCATAATAACTATTAATGTTTTTGATAAATTAAAATTTTTGTTTTATCTAACAAAATATGAACTATAAAACATAATGGATGGTAATTTAATAAATATATAAATCTAAATTTGATACATAATTAGTAATTTTATAAAAAAAGGGAAATAAAAATTGATAAAAAAGCAATACTACTGTAATTTTTATAATGCAATTAAAATATGCAGTCCTATAACAGATACTTTACATGTAAATGTCACATGTAACAATAGCTTACATTTACCAACTAAGTCATATCAATTGATAAATTAACTGAACCTACACTTACTCTTGTATTGTGCCACCACGCTTTCATTTTAGGTAGAAGAATTTCTTGTGCATTGTTGATAATTTGTTTACCAATCATGATGACTGCAAGCTGTTGAGCCAGCTCAATCAAGCAGCCTCCTGCACTGCACTGAACAGAACATGAGTTGAGCGATATAAGAACCTATAAGTTTGAAAGTACTACTTAATTGAAAGTACTTACTTCACTGTGACATTTGGCCTCTAGTTAAATCAGTGGATAGTTAAATTGGTCGGTAGCGTAGTTGGTTCAATCCCAGCTTCATGTGCTAAAGGTTCTCAGTTCGATCCCAATCAGAGTCAATACATTTTGAGAAGGATCAGCTGATAACCACCGGCTGTTCATTTGTCATTAGGCTATGAATTAATGACACTTTCTAAGGAATAGTCGGCCTTAGTTTGTAACAATGACTACATTCGCTCATCTACACTCATCACACTCATTCGAAATCCATATTCGCCCATATCTTGACGATCGGCGTCCTATGAATAAAAAAAAAAAAAAAAAAAATAAATAAATAAAAATAAAATAAAGATATCTATAAACTAATTTTTGTAGAGGTTTGTTTCTAAGGTAGCCGGGAGCACAATAAATAACAACCACAAGGACATATTTACCTATAGTTCACCACTCTTAGGGAAAAAAACTTGAACTGAACTTGCAATATCTTCGAATCAGTAGTATATACCCCAAAAATAAAGATGTTAAAATAAATATTTCAGTTATTAATTATTTTCTAAGTTACATCTATTTTAGTTTATGTATAAAAATATATTTTCATAGTATGACAGGTAAAAATTTGTTCAATCTTATTTATGTCAATAAAACTTAGTAGACATTACTCAGAAATATATCAATTAAGCTTTGAAATTTGATAGTTGGTTTTTTGACAGTCAACTGAAGAATGCACTGTTTAGTCAATTATATAATTTTCTAGTTGATTATTTTCACTACTTACATCCTCATTTCTTAGACTTAAAATCAGAGTGTAGTTTCCAGGATATCCAACAAAACGTCCTTTGAAGAAAGCAATATAAAATATGGAAGAGTAGTAATTAACAAACTGGAAGATGAAGACTTTGAAAGTTAAATTGTCATCAAATTCAGTCTGTGTTCGATGCATTTCTGAAAAACATAACAAGGATAGCACATTTATCTTCTCTCCAAGGAATATACAGTAGTAAATTACAAATATTTAACCTTTTAGCAAAGATTTTGTTTTATTAATTTCAGATAGTAATTTTTCTTATGTACACTTAACTCTAAAATTCTTGAAATACTATATGTCTATAATGATAATTTAATAAGAATTCAGTTATAATCATATTTTACAAACTGATCTTGAGTCAACATTCTAGTGGGAGATAAATAGGCCATTATTTTTACAAAACAAATCTAGTATAAAAACAGTATCTAGTATAAAAAATTGACATTCTCATTAACTCTTTGAAAAAATACAGAGGCGCCTGCTGACAGCAAAAAATTTGATATTTGGAATGTATTTGATTAGGTCTTGGTCTTAGACTCTAATCACCAAGAACATTAAAACATTGACAACTTTCCAATTCTAAGTGCATATTATCGGGGTGGGGTGGGGGTAGGTTTTTAGTACTTTTTTTGCAGAGGTTTTTTACTATTTATCATTAATAATATAAGAGCAAACTTCATAAAACACATCATTAGTTTTTAAGGTATATGCTAACCTAACCTAACAAAAACACTTATCAGATCTGGTTTTTATTTTTGAAACTTAAAAACATGATAACCAAAAAACTTCTAAATTGGTATCGTTGAGATTAAAACTCTGCACTTATGCAATTGCTGCCTTAAATATTATGAGTTAAACTTATTACTAATTGAGAACATATTATAAAGAATTAATGTTTGAAGCAATCCATGTCTTTGTCAAATTGTTATATTTAGTCAAATAACATTTATTTGTCTAAATATAAAAGCCACTATTAATGGGGAGAACTAGTGACCGAACAATCTCTAGTTTGGGCCTCTTGCAAGCCTAATGGTTAGCACTCCTCACTTCAATGCAGGGGAACACGGGTTCGGATCCTGGGAGGTCCAACTAAATTTAGGTTCGTAAGTTTGAACTGTTATCTCTTAACAACACTGGAATTATCAGTATATAATGATTGGCGTTGAAGGAAAAAAAAATTAAGGCATCAGGATTTTGCCTGAGTTGACGCAGTTTCAAATCCTGGCCTTGACTGTAACTTTTATCATTAATGTACACCTTGTACCATGCTGGTTATTTCCTTTAACACTGCGCGGAGCACAATAGTGCTCCAGGATTTTTATTTCTGTCTCATTTTCAATTGGTCGGTAGCGCAGTTGGTTCAATCCCAGCTTCATGTGCTGAAGGTTCTCAGTTCCCTCCCAATCAGTCATAATATATTTTGGGAGGGATCAGCTGATAATCACCAGCTGTTCATTTGTCATTGGGCTATTTATTAATGACACTTTCTAAGGAATACTCGGCCTTAGTTTGTAACAATGACTACATTCGCTCATCTACACTCATTCGAAATCCATATTCTCCCATTCTTTACGATTGGCGTCTTATGAATAAATAAAAATAAAAAATATCTGGTAATTCTTGTGACCTTGAACGTCTATCTACCTTTTCCTTAACTCTTTGTCAGTTCAGTTTCTGCTCTTACGCTTGACATATCTGGTGTTGACAAACAGTTTATTATAGTTACAGTAGAACCCTGCAAATCCGAACCCCACAAATCCGAATTTTCGGCAAATCCGAACTGAAGGGGATTGGAAAATTTTTGTTTAACAAGTTAAAATACTGTATTTAGTAAATTTGGAGTCGCAAAAACGGGAATGAAATAACAGACAAAAACGTAAAAACATAATTTTAATTTACAAAAACACCTTTAACATCGTTAACATGGTTTATAATTGTACTTGAAATACAGTATAGTACAGAATGAATACATGAATACAACGTTAGATAAAATACAGTATAAAAATATAAAAGATTAAGATGTGTTCTTAAAGAACTCTGTAACTTTCTTCTGATGCATAGATGTGTAGCGACTAGAAGCGGCAATGTTAAGCTATTTACGCATAAACATTACGTCAGCTGGTAACGCAGCAGGGCTCTGCTCCACATATAGTAGAGCCACATCCAGGGCTTTAGTGGCATCTGCGTGTGACACTCGATCTAGTTGGGAAATTTCTTCCTCGCTTTCTTCGTCTTCATTAGGGCTTTGAGGTTGAACCAAATTTACGATTTACTCATCATTGTATTCTTGGTGGCCATTATCGTCAACACCAACTCATTCTATGACATCATTTTCTCCATCTTCTTCACATCCTGGAAGTTTTTGAACGACATCTAAGAGGTCATTTTGTAGTGGAGCTTGAAAATGCTGTGTTTCTTCAAATTGTAAATCTGGCCACAGCTTCTTCCACGACTTTTTAATCAAAGTTTCAGGACAGTTGTCCCAGGCTTCAGCCACCCAATAAATTACATCTTTTATCGTGATTCTTTTCAGGATGTCAGTGATGGAACTTTCTTCATCTGATAGAAATGTCCATACCAAATGTTTTCTATAATAAAGTTTTATAAACTGCAGGACACCCTGGTCCATTGGCTGCAATAATGGAGTAACATTTGGTGGCAAGAAAACAGCCCTAATTTCACCACACGTCAGTTAACGTTGAACAACTGTGCTAATGTTAGTACAGTAACTCTATACGCTATTTTTCGGATAATCCGAACTTTTCGGAATCCGAACAAGCTGTCCCCCCAATTAGTTCGGATTTGCGGGGTTCTACTGTATACACATTTGGAGCACCATCCTGAATTAATTATTCAATATTTAAAATGTCTTAACTTTAACGAAACAGTCAGATAGAAACAGATAGGCTAAGAGAAACAGAAGATGATACAGAAAGTGTTCTGAGAGAGGAAGACAATAAGAAGCTCGAAAAAGATAAGATAGAAATTCAAGAGAATAGTGAAGTTGAATTAAGTGACAGTGATCTTGAAACAGACATTGAAAAACTAGCTAAAACTGGAACATGTTATTATGTTCTGGGCCAGGAAGAGAACAACATGTGAGACTTATGACAGGTGTAAGAAGAACTGGATCTGCCCCAACCATATAAAAAATGTTTGCTTCACAATTTCAGAATGAAAAAATGAATACTGGTACACTATTGCAAAATAATGTTCATTTTTGTTTTCTAATAAGCTAATATTACATTTTCATAATTCATAAATTTTTCAATTTAGTAAATTCAATGTTATAAAATTTATATTATTCATATATTGTGCTTAATAATTTGAATTAAAAGAATAAAATGTATTAAACACCCAACCCAGCTGTTACTTTACCTATCTGAATAATTATTTCTATATTTTATATGAAATAATTAGTTCACAGTGGTTAATATCAACTGGAGCACAATAGTGCTCCACGTGACATGAAATCCACGTGACCAACATATTAATAGTTTGTCTGAGAAAATTCCCTGCATTGATCAATAGGGCAGGCAGGTTAGGATTAAGAACAAGATTAGCATTTCCTTTAAAAAAGAATAATCAAATCTAACAGGCTAATAACTTATCTCTCTGATTCTCTCCCTGGTTGTGTCACAAATCCCAAGCCTGAATTGGTTCAATTATTAGTCATATGTACAAATAAAAACCATATAACACTGTTAGTACATACCCCAAGAAGTTAGGCGATACGCTAGGTTCTCGTACATCCTACTCATCAGCATGATGATAACCAAGTTGACAACTGCCCCAGACACATTAGCTATGCTCTGAGCTTGAGAGCGGAATGTTGCATTTTGGAACAGAGGTATAGATATCAAAACCCTGTAGATTATTACGGCAATAATAAATATTATTACTAGTGAGATCTGAAAAAAAATAAAATCAATTTAGGGCACACAAACAATAATAAATAAACAATTGCTAGTATCATGTTACAATAAGTAACTTGTAAACGCTCAGTGAATAATTGTTTAACCCTTTAAAAATGTATGCAAGCTGACAATAATTTAGTTCTTCTTCAAAAGCAAAATTCTCAAATTTTCAACTTGTTATTTTGTCAGGCAATTAATTAACAAATTAAAAATCTGGTTTGAGCATAATGGTATTTAAATCAGTAATTAATAAATAGGGTAATTAACTTAAAGGCAACAAAACAACCCTGTGTTTCAATGAAGATATTAACTTAGCTAAATCACATGCACCCATGGAATTGCATTTTGATAACAAGCTGAACTGGTACTTCATTTTCAAAAGCTAACTATTGAAGATTTGTGATAACTTGATTAAAAAAAAACTTCTTTGCTGTTAGGTACAGTTTTCTCTTATCAATGGTATTAAAGTGTGATATTGCATTTGGAGGATTGGCATTAAGAGCTAATCTTACCTTAAAAGCCCAGTAATTCATAGAACAAAACATTAGTAAAATCAAAAGTTAGAGATCAAATTGCAGGGCGTTGTTTAAGAAACTAAGGATTGTACCACTGCTTTTTTTATCTGTTAGAAGGTATCATGTTTGTTCATTAAACCAAAATGAATTCATCCATCAAATTGTTCAGTTATAAATAAAATAAACAAATGAGACAAGCAGCATAAAATGTTTATGTTTCTTCCTAGCAACTTTTGGCTAACACTGTTTGGAAATAATCCTTTTTACAAGCACATGAGAATTTATACTTTAGAAGATACCATTACTGGAGAAAAATGCTATAAAAAGGGAGATTTTTGGATTAAACTAATTTTAAACATTTCTTACTAAAATAAAATGAATAAAGCAAAAGCTTAGGCGCAAAACTGCAATTTTATTATTTTTATTTTTTTTATTTATTATTTATGTCATATTGAACATTTTAATATTCAAATTTAATTTAGCTTATTTCCCTAATATTTTTATATTGGCTTTTACTGAATGAAACACTCGAGGCATTCATAAGACATTCTTTAGATATTTGACTTATATGATCCAAATCAAAATTTCTGTCTGGAAAATGGGACAGACTTTTTCTCCATGGTTGTTACTCTAGGCATCTAGTGAAACTCACTCTGTTTTGCACAGAATGCATAAGCAAGTTGATAACATTATTATCAAGGGTATAGTTACTATCTTTTTGAAAATAATAAATTTATTATTTTCAAAATATTTAAAATCATAGGCAAGGATTTAGTGTTATTTAATTATAATTTCAAAATTTATCATAATACTATCACTATGTTCCTGACTTGTTCGGAATATTAAAGTTCAAATATCAGAAACTCCCTCACATTATAATAATCTCAAATTTTTATGATGCATATTGATTATGGATGATCTGAAAACAAATTTGCCAATCAGTAATTTTTGCTAGAGTGGATTTTGCTAGATGTACCTCTTAGCAGCCACTGGAAATCCATAGACTAATTTTCTCCATAGTTTATTGTTTTTATTAAGATATCCTCACTTTTAATTTTGCTGAAATACAAACTATTTAGGATAGAGCAATAGTTCTATGGCATTAATGATTTTCAATTTCATGTATCTAGTTTTCATTAATAAGTATGTAAAATAACATCTCAATATTTTGACACTTTGTGGACTACTGGATGTTGAAATATCAAAATGTTGAACTATGAGAAATGTATGGTAAACATGAAAAAAGGGTTTTATGGTGAAATTGTACCGTGTTTTCTTTATTATAATTTAACGTTTAAAAAAAGCTTTATAGTACGCTAACAATGTGTGTCCTCCTGAACTGATATGGATTTACAAAAACAGTTATTAAGTATAGACAGCCCAGTACCAATAACTACAGTATCTTTATGTGCAACAAATTTGTTAATATTTGACTGTTATTTCACTGATCTGCACCGGGCTGAACCATGTACAGCCTGCCACAGAAAAAATATCACCATAACGCAATGCTATGGCCATTGTTGAAGTATAAGGACTTTCGAAATAGAAGGACTGTCCAAGTATAAGGTCTGACAAGGTATCTAGTGTCGTACTATCAAGGTTCTTTTATGTTTAATTTTTTTTAATTAAAACACAAATTTGAATACCATCAGGAAGACAATGCCGATTCCAGCTGCAACTCTCTTGTTTCTGAGTGACTTGGGGAAGCTTGGCTCTGGTATACCAGTGACTGGGTTCCTTTCATAGAATGGTGCTCTGGCAGCAAACTCGGGACGAGGTCTTTCCTCCTCATCCTTGAACCCCATACAGTCCCAGTGGTGTGCCAGGGAGGCAGACTTGCGTTTCCAGTATTCCAGAAATGTTACAGCTAGATAAAAAAAGACAGGAGAAAAATCCTTAAACACTATTAGGTATTGAAAATAAATTTAGATTTCACAAAATCAAAGCTAGTATAAAAAATTGTTAAAGAAGGACTATTAGAATATAAACTCATAAAAATAAGACTGTAAACTCTCCTTCTTATTAGATTTATAATAAGAATTTGGATAGGATTGAATTCATTACTAATGGATAATATTAACAAATTATATTAATTGGGATTTGTCATGTAATAGCAATGATTGATATAGGAACATGTGAGCAAGTTATTTAAACTTGTAGCTCAAATGTGAATTTGAATTAAAAATAGGTAATCTCCACTTTCCAGTAAATGGGAGGTTAACAAAGTTTACTATTGTTAAAAAAATTGTCAAAACAATTATTTTGCAGTTTCTGCGAAATAGATTTATTATTAATAAGTTAACTTCTTTCCCTTCCAATATCATGGACTTCAAAGTTCAGAGACCGTTCACTGGAACTACTACAATCATAAAAAAATGTTATTCTTTCCTACTCTAATGTTCTGTTCAAACAAAATTTGTCTATAGAGTTATGCTTAAAATGATTAAACCAAACATCATTATATTAATTATAATTATAAAAATATCTAATAGTTTTACATAAAATACTATTATAATCTTTACCCCAAAAAGAAACAAAAACAGCATAAAAGACAGTCCCTGGGTGATCAAACAAGTAAGCTATCCTAGCGTCATCACAAACGTCGCTAAGATCCCAATACTTGCAACCTATCTTCTCGTCACAGAGCGGGCACATCTTGTAGCTGCCTCGGCTGTTGCACACCTCAATGGCCAGTTTGTTATTGTGCATGGTGAATACACCGTAGAGGAATACAAGTAGTCCTACCAGAGCTGCTGGTAACAGCCACCCAGTGTAGAATCCTGAAAGTCATTCAAAAAGTCTACACTTATTATTCAACCAAAAATATTCGCTAAAAATATCGAACTACAATAAAAACTATAGAGGATCACTGATTTCTAGTTGATTGATTGTTTGAGCTGGTCAGAAAATAAAATAAGTTGTTTTTCAAGAACTTATTAAAAATAAATATTTCAAATAAAGATAAAATATCAGATGTTACACTCACACGTCTCAAATAAGCAGTTAAAATAAGGATGAAGAGCTAGAATTTTTATTTAGTGGTTAAAAACTACATAAAACAATTACCATCAATAAAAAATAATTAAATAATAAATCATTGCAAATTTAGATCAAAATTGATGAAGATTGGATTTCATATTTCCTGTGAGGGCTCATTGGTTAAAATTTCAGAATCACTGTCCAAGGTTCAAGATTCTTACCCTTACATGAGCTTATGGTCATATTTCACTTACTGAAAAAATTACTTCAGGGATAGTACTGAAATAGAATTAGACTACAGCAACTAGACTTTACCATGATTTGAAAAGTATGTGCTTGTATTGGATTATTAATTAGTAGGATATTTCCAGTTTCCTGAATTTAAAAAAAATACTACAGCACAAGTGTTTCAACTAGTCTAAAACTCCTACAATACTTACTTACTGTATTCAAAAAAAGTCTAGTTAATGATAACAGTCAAAGTTAAGTGCAATGATAGCGTATAAGTGGTAAAAATGTGTTATTTTTAAGAAGACCCTTGTCTTGACTCACCTAGCCATGCAAAATAAATGGCAATTTTCTCCCCAAAATACTCCCGGATGTGGTCTAGTGGTTGATATTTGTACCACTTCCCCCATCGAGCCCAATACTCATACAGCACCTGTCTAGGGTTCAATGGTACTTCACTGCCCTTTACATTCTTGCACTCATATGGTCCCTGAAATTATAACAGCTTCAAAACAAGCTGGAAAACATTAAAAAAAAAAAAAATATATATATTGGATAGAATTGAGAGAGATTGACTGACTGTAATGTGAAAAGGATGGGGAAGTTAGGGTACTAAGAAGGGTCCATAAGATGGAAATGGAGGGATGGGGAGGAAGACTGAGGGATTTATAGCTGAGGGGAGTGAAGTAAGGTGTTGAGAAAAGAGAAGACTGGGGGAGACTGGTGGAAGAGATGGGAAGATAGAAGATGGTGGTTAGGCTTCAGCAAGTAGCCTTCGGGGTGCAAATCTTGAGTCTTTGGAATCGAGTAAAAGTTGCCCCCAGGGCGTTAAAACACAAGACTTGTTTTTTGACGCCCCTTATGTTTTATCAACTCAACATAAAATACTTATTCAATGTTTGTGGATAAGTAAATGAAAATACATGCATTAAAATGTTATTTAAGTAATCTATAGGATACAACATCAAAACGTATTGTTCCGCCCTTCATGGTTAACTGACTCACTTATCTGTGGGGATGGAATGACAAAAAATTGCAATTGGTTCAAAATACTCTACTATAAGTCCAGCCAAGCATATTAATAGAAGAAGAAATTACTATAAATAACAGCCTAGCAATATCTAACCAACAAGTTTACAGATAAAGCACTAGCCTGACTCAGACCCTCTTGGCACCTACAACCGTCTCTCTCACACCAGCCTCGACACGAAATCTTCAACTCTCGGCACCTACAACAGTCTCTTTCACACCAGCCTCGACACGAAATCTTCAACTCTCGGCACCTACAACAGTCTCTTTCACACCAGCCTCGACGTGAACTCCTCAAGTCCCAGCACCTACAACCATCTCTCTCACACCAGCCTCGACACGAAATCTTCAACTCTCAGCACCTACAACAGTCTCTTTCACACCAGCCTCGACACGAACTCCTCAAGTCCCAGCACCTACAACCGTCTCTCTCACACCAGCCTCGACACGAAATCTTCAACTCTCGGCACCTACAACAGTCTCTCTCACACCAGCCTCGACACAAACTCCTCAACTCCCAGCACCTACAACAGTCTTTTTCACATCAGCCTCGACACGAACTCCTCAACTCCCAGCACCTACAACAGTCTCTCTCACACCAGCCTCGACACGAAATCTTCAACTCTCGGCACCTACAACAGTCTCTTTCACACCAGCCTCGACACGATCTCCTCAACTCCCAGCACCTACAACAGTCTCTTTCACATCAGCCTCGACACGAACTCCTCAACTCCCAGCACCTACAACAGTCTCTCTCACACCAGCCTCGACACGAAATCTTCAACTCTCGGCACCTACAACAGTCTCTTTCACACCAGCATCGACACGATCTCCTCAACTCCCAGCACCTACAACAGTCTCTCTCTCACACCAGCCTCAACACGAACTCCTCAACTCTCGGTACCTACAACAGTCTTTGTCGCACCATCCATGACACGAACTCCTCAACTCTCGGCACCTACAACAGTCTCTCTCACACCAGCCCAACATGAACTCCTCAACTCTCAACACCTACAACAGTCTCTCCACACCAGTCTCGACAACCTACATTAGTGAGGATGAACTAAAATAGATGATGAATCTATAGTAGTTCATATCTATTTTGGGAAACTACTATAGATATGAAAT
This sequence comes from Stictocephala bisonia, assembly GCA_035578905.1. Classification (NCBI taxonomy): domain Eukaryota; kingdom Metazoa; phylum Arthropoda; class Insecta; order Hemiptera; family Membracidae; genus Stictocephala; species Stictocephala bisonia. The sequence goes on from JAQJVL010001778.1 coordinate 102,463, forward strand.
GCATGGAAAGACATTTTAATTTGTAGTAGAAATAAAAATACTTTTCTGAAAAATAAACTTTTATAAACACACTAGCTGAGAGAGTTGATAAAAGTGTGTTGTTGCAATCACTGACGCTTTGCCGGTCATAATATTGAGTTTGAAGACTTGGGATCAAAATATAATAATTAAAAATTCTAACAAATTCAAGAACATTATTTATTCAATTTGTTTTTATTTAACAGCTAACAGCTGTTAATCAAATTAATCAATCAATTAATATAGCTCCATAAGAATGCCATGGCAATTTTGGAGGCCAGTGAGACGGAGTCCTGAGGTTGGAGAAGAAAATCCATTCTTAGTGAGCCTCTAGATCAAGATAAAGTTATGTAAAAATTGTCATGTCAACTACATGTATAGTTTTGGAGAAATAGTGATTAATGTAAATGGCTTTTTCATATATATACAGGGTGTCCCAAAAGTCGACGTCCAAACTTCACAGGCTTGTTATATGGATCATTTCCAACAAAACATGTCTTCTATATATTTATCGTATTGTTAATAATTACCGAGCTATTGACTTTTTTAATATTTTTAAAAATATGTGTATTACAACAGAAAAAAATCATTTTTATGCAAGAAATAATGCATGCAGATCCTTAAAACTTTTACAATATAATTTTAATAAGTATATTTGCATAATTATACTGTTTTAAGGCATTTCAGGAAGTAAAAAACATAAATTAATAGTGTTTAAACTTTATTTTTTTAATTTACAATAAAGTTACTACTACATTCAAACGGTGACTGCAAATGTATTTTTACCTTAAGCCAATGCCCAAATATGTTAAAAACTTCCATAATTAATGCAGAATTCAAAAGTACTAACACATTTACAAATTGGTTAGCTTCTTTTGAGAATTGGTGTATTTTTCTAAATAAGTACACGTTTTTGCGGGCTGGCCACTTGTCCACCCTCGCTTTGCGGCGCTTCTTCGCAGAAGTTTTACGCATGGACAAAGCTAACAAGTCATTTCAAAAAGGCTAGAGCAATGATGTAACTGCTATTTAAACACACATTTTGTGCTGACGTTATAATTTTGTTAAGTAAATAATTTTATAAATATTTAGTATAATACAGTAACATTAAAGTTGATGAATTTTTAAGTAAAATTTGTTACAAGCAAACAAAGGAATAAGGAAATAGATTAGATAAATTACAGTACCATTTTTTAAAATATACCTATAACAATGAAAGTTCAAAATTCCGACCTTCTTTCCTGATACAAAGCTGACAACGACGACAATTTCGCCTTAGGGAACAAAAGGATTGTTCATTATTCTTAATTGTGTTGGTAACTGTTATTCGTTGTCTTAGTTCATCTTGTGTATAAGAATCAGAAGAAATCACCAATTGCTTGTAGTATCCCCACAAAAATAAATCCTTGGAGTTTAGATCAGGTGATCTGGGCGGCCATTCTATGGTGCCTCGTCTTCTAATCCAGCAATTTTGGAATTCGGCATTTAGATAGAGCCTAACTTCATGACAATAGTGGGCTGGAGTGCCATCACATTGAAACCAAATATTTTCACATATGCCAAATGTAACATCTTCAAGGATTTCTCTAAGGTTGTTTTACAGAAAGCTAAAATAATTCGCTCCTACCAGAAAGTTAAAATAAATTCAGTCTACCTGCCAACTCAAATGGCCCAACTAATTTGCCTTTAACGATACCAGCCCACATTGTTATTCCAAACTAGTGCTGAAAGTGATCATTTCTTATTACTTTAGGGTTTTCATATGACCAATAATGTGTGTTGTGATCATTGTAAATTCTTGTTCTTTTGACAAAACTTTCGTCAGTCCACAAAATGTTATTGAAAACCGCAGTATTAACTTAATTTCTTTTAAGCATCTCTCTACAAAAGCGCACTCTTCTAGCATGAACTCGCTGCATATGATAAGGATAAAACTGGTAACTTTTAAGGCTCCGGTGAACTGATAAACTAGGTATGGCAGTCTGTCTGGATAACCGGTGGACACTTGTAGTTGGATCTTCTTCTATCATATTTACCATTATTTCATCATAATTATTGTTAATACGGGTTCTGCCTAACCTCTCAGAATGTCCGGAAATCTTACCCTCCTGATAAGACCTATGCATATACACAAATACTATATGATCAGGGAATCGTTCTTTGTTAAGATAACTAACTTTATCTTCCCTTGCAATAGCACAGGCATTTCCGTTACAAAGCCCATACAAAAATGCACGTCTTTGAAAATATTCCTCATAGGGGAATACCCTAACAAAGTAAGATATGTCATAATACAAACTGAAACACTTAAAAACAAACATGAAATAAGAAATAGATTATTTCAGCAAACAACACACAAAAGACTGTTAATGACAATTTTCAAAATTGCACTGATATCAAATATTCAATGTTTATTAACACCCATCTGGTCAACAATAAAACATTTTGTGTGTTATTAACAGCTGATTTTGTTTGTAGGCTCTGATATTAGTGGGATTGTTTGTGATGTACTGCAGGAGACTAAACTAGTTTAATAAATTAGTGTAAAGGGTTTAAACATAATTTACCTAATAAAATTATAACGTCAGCACAAAATGTGTGTTTAAATAGCAGTTACATTATTGCTCTAGCCTTTTTGAAATGACTTGTGAGCTTTGTCCATGCATAAAACTTCCACGAAGAAGCGCCGCAACGCGAGGGTGGACAAGTGGCCAGCCCGCAAAAACGTGTACTTATTTAGAAAAATACACCAATTCTCAAAAGAAGCTAACCAATTTGTAAATGTGTTAGTACTTTTGAATTCTGCATTAATAAGGGAAGTTTTTAACATATTTGAGCATTGGCTTAGGGTAAAAATACATTTGCAGTCACCGTTTGAATGTAGTAGTAACTTTATTGTAAGTTAAAAAAATAAAGTTTAAACACTATTAATTTATGTTTTTAACATCCCGAAATGCTTTAAAACATTATAATTATGCAAATATACTTATTCAAATTATTTTGTAAAGGTTTTAAGGCCCTGCATGCATTATTTCTTGCATGAAAATGATTTTTTCTGATGCAATACACATATTTTTAAAAATATTTAAAAAGTCAATAGCTCGGTAACTATTGACAATACGATAAATACATTAAGGACATTTTTTGTTGGAAATGATCCATATAACAAGCCTGTGAAGTTTAGACGTCGACTTTTGGGACACCCTGTATATATAAATATATATGTGTGTGTGTGTGTGTATGTATATAATAATCTTGCTATTTCAACCAGACTTTTCTTGTAGTTTACAAACTTTGATTGTCTAAAAAAATCTGAAGTTTGTAAGGTTTTTTTAGAGGCTGTAAAATACGGCAATTGACTCTAAATCAATCAAATTGCGGACGACATTGCTTTTTTTTTATTCAGAGAAAAATATTGATGATATCTGGGAGAATATAAATAAAGATTTAGAACTATTAAGAGTATGGTGTTGTGAGAACAAAATGATAATTAATGTTAAGAAAACAAGATATGTAAATTTTAGTTTAGTTAATAGTTTTGAATTTCCTGCAGAGTTAATATTTCACAACTTGAGTTGTGCGACAATAGGTTGCAAATGTGAAGTAATAGAAAAAAATAATTGTTTTAAGTACTTGGGTCTGAACTAAGACGAAAATCTAAATTGGCAACCCCACATTTCAATATTACATAAGAAAATCAAACTTTTGATCAGAACCTTTTATTTTTTGAAGAATTTTTGTGAACCCAGTCTACTACGAATGCTTTACTTTGCTCTAATAGATTCCAGGTTGCAATACGGTATACAATGCTGGGGGGGAACTTACAAAAACTATTTGGAAAAACTCAGAGTATCCCAAAAACATATTGTAAGAATAATACTCAACTGTCGCAAAAGAGAGAGCTCCTACCCTTTGTTTTGTCATCTGAAAATATTACCCATTAACCACTTATTTGTGTACAAAGTCTTAAAGCTATTTTATATTAGAAGTGGCAACACTGGTACAGAAAACCTGTCTTACCAAACAAGAAGTAATTTCCAAAGAATATTTAGGTTACCTAAAGTCAATAAATCTAATTTTAAACAGTCTTTTCAGTATGTTGCTCCTAAGTATTTTAATCAATTGCCACGTTATATTAAATCTTGTTCTAATTTAAATTTGTTTTTAAATCAAACAAAACATTGGCTATTTTCTAATGATGACGTGTCCTTTCTAAATGCTACTCTTGCATAATTAATTAGATATATATGTATATATATATGTATAGATATATATATATATATATATATATATCTTTTAAGTTTACTACCTGCCTACTCGAGTTGTTTATTTGTATATACTTTGGAAGGAGTCTTATATGATATACTGTTTAAGCAAGTAGGCCTATATTATACTAATTATTAAAGTAAGAACTTTAATTACTAATTGTAGTTTTTCCTTTTTTAATTAATATTATTATATTATAATTTTTATTACTGTTTTTGGTTCTTTGCTTTAACACAGGCGCCACGGAGTGCGAGTTTTTATTTTGTTGCTGGACTCACAATTAAATTGTTTGTATTGTGCTTTCTTAGAATTAACGTTGGCCACAAATACTGGATACTGTGGTCAACTTTCTATTCCTACAATGAAATTGTTTTTGTGTTTTACTTTTTTAAAGGAATAAATTTTCATTATTTCAATATTTATTTTATTTCAAATATTGGGGTTCTCACCATGTTTAGCCAGGTCCAATGAACTGGCTATATATGTGTTAAAATTAAATTTAAAAATTTCCGATTTAAATCAGTTTGTTCTCTTAGATAAAAAAGTTTCAAAGTCTAGAGAAATCTGTAAGTCTAATTGTAGAAGGTACAAAGTACTATATTTGACTCAGAATCAATAAAATATTGTGTTTCCCGCCATGTTTAGCCATGTCCTATGATCTGGCTATGCATGCTTTAAAACTAAACTGTTAATTTTCCGATTGAAAACAGTTTGTTCTCCTAGATAACAAAGTTTCATAGTCTAGAAAAATATATAAGTCTACTTTCAGAGGGCGTAAAGTAAGGTAATTGACTTTGAATCAGTGAAATATCATGTTTCTAGCCATGTTTAACCATATCTTATGATCATATCCTATACTTGTGTTCAGATTCAATTGTATATTTTCCCATTGAATACAGGATGTTCTCCTAGATAACAAAGTTTCAAAGTCTAGAAAAATCTGTAAGTCTACTCTTAGAGGCCGTAAATTAACCAATTTGATTTACACACACAAAATGAAAATCTAGCTCTATCTAAGGATGAAGGAGGAGAGATAGAGCAAAAAGTCATAGAGCCAAAGTTGTAGATCATCTCAAATCTGATGCAGAAAAAGGTGTTAGTTCTGCTGTAGAAATTTTCATTTAGCCACTACAGCCCAATTAGAGAAACGCTGTTTTTTGCATTGCTCCCCCCCCCTCTCTCTCTCTCTACTCACCTGAAGAAAATGCCTGTGGTGTTGAAAATTTGTGAGATTGTGTCTATTTTGTGTTTGTAACTACTACTCTGGTGTTAGTGAACTTGTCTTTTAAGATAAGTTTGCTGATGTCCTATCTCTATAATATACTAATTCCTGGTCTAGCGTCCTTTAACCTAACCTAAAATTGTTTTTTGCATTTAAAATTGTTGGCACTAAAAAGGCTGCCATCATCGATTTACTAAGAATTTTTCAAAATCCCTTCTTAATATACATCTACAACATAAATCCTATGACTCTAAAAAATGTCAGCCTCGTAGGCTTAGTACTTTTTTAGTTATAGCGATGTGTGAGTCAGTGGTATTTGCCTTTTATAGGTAAAGCCTATAAAAGATGAGTCAGTGGTATTTGCCTTTTATAGGTATAGATTTTGATATCCATTGAAACTCACACCAAAAATAGACACATAAATTATCAGAATGTACTTTATTTGCATGCTAAGTTTTTGTTCAACACTTTTTTGTCTTTTTGTTATACAGTTATTCAGAAGCTATTATATTTTAAATATGTTTGAAATGTAATTTTTACGTACATCATGTAGAGGAAATGCAGATGAGAACACTCCCTCATCCACAAGTCTATCGATTCCAACTTCTCCTTTTTTCTTTTTACCAAAAATAGCAGTTGATAAAATCTCATACACAATACGGCTTCTTTGTACATTGCTAAAGAAAGTTTCTGTGTTTTCACTTCCAAGAAACCTAAAACAAACTCCTGGATGTGTGTACATAACTTTTACTTAACATTTAACTTAAGCTAAGGTTTTCTAATAGTAGCTTAAGTTTTAAAATTATATTAAAGTCATGCTTTCTCTCAAAACACTGCAAAATAAGCTTGAGCAGCACTGTAAGTAAATTCAGATATTGATTGCTTACCAAATATGAATTATAACTGTACTGTATTTGTAATATTTTTAATTGTAGTTATTACGAATTTAAATATGTTTAATACTGTTGAGTTTATATACACATAACCACTGACTACTGAAACAGACTAACCAAGGGAATCCATTTGCTGTAGGCGTGAGTCTGTAAGTAATTGGTTGTTTCAAATAAGCGCTTGGACTGCTGTTTGATAAACTATCAGTTCAGCTATTAGTCACTTTAGCATGTACTCAAGAGAGACAAAGAGGGGAAGGAAGACAACTGGTGCTACCGGTACCTGTGAAAACTGAACACGAACTAATTTCAACGAACAGGAAAACGTCACTGGTTCCAAAGAAGCGAACCATCTTCTTTTTTCAATAGTCAATGATATAACTAAATGCTTTACTCTACTGTTATAAATACTATATGGGTAAAGAAAAATTATAAATATGTATTTTTGTTCATACAATAATTTTCTAAACAGCTTACATCTGTTTTAAGTATTAAATATCTTACTTTTGCAAGTGCACATTTTTTTGGAGAAAATAAAGTTTCTAGAAATATACAGTTTCTATTTCAAAACACAAACAAAATAAGAATAAAGAACAATCTGAATTAATAAAGTGTTTAAACTGTAATTGCTGATTGCTGTTGTTTTAGAAATGAACGAACAGTTATTTTTAGTTGAGTATATAATTAATCTTTATATTTTTTCTTTGTTATGTTAGATTATGCATGATCTAGCTATATACATTTATTTATCTCTGATTGCTTAAATATTTAATTTAAAAAAATAAGGAACATGCCAAAATATTACAGAATAATTTTATTTATTTGTGTTACTATCCATGAAGATTACTTAAGGTAAATGGAATTATATTTTTACAATTATCTCAATATAACAAAATTGTCAGTGGGATGAACCTCCCTCGTAGAGGATGGAGACATTTGAATTGCTTCTGAACTGGCATTGGTAGATGTAACTATTGGAAATATAAATAGGGAGATGTGATTGTGGGGAGTCTATCCAAACAATGGATCACATAGTTAGAGAGTGCCTCCTGCGATCTTTAACCCAGGTATTAGCTAGCATAAATAGAATAAGTGAGGCTGGTCTTAAATGGCTTGGTTGATTGTATTTAGCTTTGTGACAAGAGATCACTTTATATTTGAATTAATAAATATTATGACTTTTGAATCTTGATCCAAATATTACAGCTTTATATTTTTTAAAGATAATAAATGGTAGCTGACATCAAACCATAAGCTATATATATATACTGTATATATATAACAAAACCATAATTCTTGGGAACGAAATTGCCCTTCAGTTCGACAGGTTTTAGCAACTATGTGTGCTGTAATCAACTAACATTTATAATTTTTTTAAATAATGTAATATTTACAACATTTAAGTTGCTCTATAAGATTGTAGATTATTAAATGTATTGTACTGTATTTGGACAATTTGAAACAACTGACTTCCCTCTCCATTTTAATAGTGCACTAGAAAAGAAAGAATATTGAAGCTGGATAAGGAACAATCTTCATGGTGAAGTGGTTGTATTCTTAAATGAACACCAAGAGTGACGGGCTTGCAGAAAAGCTGAGTGGGTACTGAATTCACCCTTCTCTCCTTCCCTTTCAACACTAGTTTGACAATTCACTCAAGGATCACATGCCTTTTCTTCATTCACTTTGATTTCATATAAGTCATCTTCCATATTTATTTTTTTATGTTCCTTTACTTCTTATGTATAAAAAAACTTATACTATTGAAAGTTGTAATCCTATTTAATACTAAAAACATACTGCAAAATCACAATTTCAATGTTGTAACTTTGCTATATACAATTTTTTATATACAAATTATAAATAACATAACCAGTTTTGATTTAAAATGTTACCTAATTCATAGACCTAAAGCAGCTTCGGTAGTATTTCAACCAAAGTAGAAATAGCAAAAGTAATCTCTTTTGTTGTTTTGAGTTACTAAAAAGTTTGCAGGGAGAATCTACTTCCAATCTGTCTGGAATTATTATTTAACAAATAGTTCAATAAATACCTGTCAATTTTGGACTTTCTGAATGGGCAAGTGTAGAAATCTAAAGGTTTGCAGGGGACGTCCTCAAACATGATGTTGGGCAGCTTCAGTGCTTTAAGCGCTATCTCCGACCAATTGACCGATGGATTTGGATGTGCCTGTGTTAGATATATTATATTATTTTAATGTGCTATTTTACAAATTCAGTCTAGTTACAGTTTAAAACCACATCTTGTAGTAGTCTACATTATAAATGCTTGGCTTCTCATAGAATAATAATTTTCTTGGTACACAGGATGACAAAAGGATACTAAAAAAAAATAAATTAGCCATGTTAAAACATATTAATTTGGCCAGCAGGACATTTTATCACTGTTTATTCTGTAGATAGTTCCAGGGATAACAATATACAGGGCTAGGCAAAAGCCTGGAATATATTTATTAATTTAAAACTATTGAAAGAAATGTAATGAAACTTTGCAGTTATGTACATGTCCTTATACCAAACAGTTAGACATATTTTACTTGTTTTTCCCATATCCAGGGGATGGCCCATGAGGAAAGTCTTAGAAATTTAAAATGTAAGCCTACCTCGAGTTATATCTTGTTTTAAAGTTATTTGTTTGTACAATACAAAAGTGAAAACATAAGATCAAAAGGATGACCCAGTCAGAAAATACAGCGATTCAAAGAATTTAATATTATATTACTAATTCTTCTTAGTAATTCGACCAATTAGTGAACAGTTTGAGGTCCCTGTTGTTGCTTATGTTGTTGATTGATAACAATCGTAACAAACAACTTTGTTATAAAAGTAACTATGTTATTTAACAAAAATAAAAACAAGAACAAATATTTAAACTCTTTTGACAGTGAGTTTACCCCAAAAATAGTTTAAGACAATTATTATAGTAATTCGTTAATATTTTTTTGTGAAAATTGATTTATCATATTCAGCCTTATAATTTATAACTCTAAGAAGCAATAGATCTTATCCTTGTTCTTAACCAGTATTAGTTATAGAATAAGAATAAGAATAAGAATAAGAATATATTTATTTCCTTGAAAATACATTTACAAAATACACCAATGAAAAAATAATTAGCATTCTCCAAGAAAATTTAGGGCCTCTAAAGGCATAGCCTGCGCAGAGGTTCCAACATTAACTTAAATTAAAAAATTGCGCACAAACAGTTCAAATAAAATAAGTATAATCTAAAAGTTATAACATTTTTCTCCTACTTAAAAATACAAAAACACAATTTAGTACAAGAAAATCTATAATGTTACTTAACCTGTTATAAAATATCGTTTTGCAAATTAACTGCCAAAAATACACAAACATGAAATAATATTTAACCTTTCTATACTGAAAAAATAATTTAAATTTGAACTTTTAACAAGAAATCAATATTTTCAAAACCTAACAGCCAGTCTCTTAGCATTTTTAAAAACAGTTTTTTACTATGACAAAGTTTTATATTTTCTGGAATTATATTATACATTCTTGGCCCCAAAAACTGATAACATTTAGTATAAAAGGAAAAAAATGGTTTTGGTACTGAAATTAGGTCTATTTTTCTTAATTTACTTCTAACCGAATTAATATTATGAGACAAATTACCACTAATTACATAAAATATTTTCAAAACTTTAAACACAAACATGTATTTAAGGGGCAATATTTTTGCTTGGACAAATAAAGGGTATGATGGTTCCATTCTACACTTTTTAAAAATTTTTCTTAAAAACTTTTTTTGCTGAATAAAAATTGGTTTAATATTAGTTTCAAAAGTCCCTCCCCAGCAAAAAAGCCCATATTCAATTCTACTGTGAACCAAAGAAAAATATAACATTCTCAATATCTGTTCATTGCACATAGGTGATAAAAAATAAAAATATCTTAAAGCATTGTTTAATTTAATTTTTAATTGCTCAATATGTTTTTTCCATTTAATTTCCTGGTCAAGAATTAAACCTAAATACTTTATATTGTCAGTCTGCCCTATAACTGCACATTCCCCACAATGAGAGTTTTCACTCAGACATTGCATACATCTGTAGATAACTTCATTTGTAAAGTTAAATTCTTTTCTTTGACTAAAATTAATGAATTTTGTTTTTTCAGGACTCAATAACATATTGTTTTTTGAAAACCACCATTGTAAAGCTTTCAAATCTTCATTAATATGCTGTTCTATTTCCTCCCAATTGTCCCCTATGTAACTGAAAGCTGTATCATCAGCAAAAGCAGTAACTAAGCCTTTAAATTTTCCATTGCATAGGTCATTAACATAAATTAAAAACAAGATTGCCCCTAAAACAGATCCTTGAGGTACACCCTGTCGAATTACTCCAAAACTGCTGTAAGTCATATTTAACTTAACACATTGCTTTCTGCCCGTCAGGTAACTTTCAAACCATTTAAAAATATTTCCTCTTATACCACAATTATAAATTTTTTCCAACAAAATTTTATGATCCACAGTATCGAAAGCCTTTTTTATATCCAAAAAAAGCCCACTGACTTTTTTACTGTGATTCAGACCATCAAAAACACTGTCCATGAAATTCTTTAAAGCATGTTCCGTATTAAGCCCCTCTCTAAAACCAAATTGAGATTTACTGAAAAAATTTGTTCTTTCAAAAAATCTAATCAACTTTTTCTTCATTATATGACATTAAATTCTTTAACTGGCTGTATTTTCTTACCGAGTCAATATTTTAATATCAGATTTGAACTTTTGTATATTACAAATACCTTTAAAATGAGGTATGATATAAAGTAGGCTTACGTTTAAAATTTGTAAGACTTCCTTCATGGGCCATCACCTGGCTTTGCGAAAAACAAGTAAAATATGGCTAAATGTTTGGTATAGGGACATTTACATAGCTAAAAAGTTTCTTTTTTTCTAATAGTTTTAAAATTATTAAATATATTCCAGACTATTGCCCAACCCTGACATTAAATTCTTTAATTTTCTGACTAAGTCATCCTTTTGACCTCAAGTTTACACTTTTGTATTGTACAAACAAAGACCTTTAAAACAAGGTATAACTCGAGGTAGGCTTATATTTAAAATTTCTAAGACTTCCCTCATGGGCCATCCCTGGATATACGAAAAAGAAGTAAAATATGTTTAAATGTTTGGTATAATGACATGTACATAAGTGCAAAGTTTCATTTCCTTTCTTTAAATGGTTTTGTAATTAATAAATATGTTCTAGACTTTTGCCCAACCCTGTATTCTTGTAATGTTATATTCTGTTACTTCACCTCCTTGGGTTATATTTACAAATTTTTTTAACAACACTGAAAAGAATTTCAAAATAATTATTCTATATTATAAAAGAATTAGAGTTTAAGAAAATTATTTGCATGATTTAGTAAAATGTTATCAGTATACAAGGCAACTAAGAAGAAAAATAAATAATTTTAAAGAGATAAATAAATAAAAAAATCTGCTCCACGATGTTATAATATTTTTGTATGTTCATAGTTTTATAGATAAACCAGCATTTTGTATCTGAATCAATTGGAAGAGAATTCTATTGTTTTATTCATAAGCCAAATAAAGTGAACAAGTTTCCTCAAACTTCCCAGTCAGCATAGAATGATAAATTCATGAACTAGTACATAAACTCAATTTTGTCAAGCAAAGAATCAAAAAGTATTTTATTTTACTATTACACATAGAAATCTTACTTTGCAAATTGGACCAAGAGAAAAGAGAAATTTAAAACTATTCATGGAGATCCTTACTCAAATCCAAACCCCTGGACACTTCCTAACTAATGAATTGATTGTGCTGGTTCTGATCTTTTTTCAAAGAGTATTAAAAATATATAAATTAAAAAAGATACCCATGGAATATAACTGCCATTACTGTTGTCATGTTATGGCAAGACAGATTTAAAAAGCATGAAATATTGATTTTTGTGTATGAACAGTAAGTATATTTCATATCAAATACAAAATAAAGTTAAAACTAGAAATTAGAACTAAAGAACAAAGATTTTGTATGCTATAATACATTTAAATAATTTACTATAGTAATTAGTTTTATTGCAACCTATCTAGTTCATTTCAGAAAACAAAAAAAATTAAAAAAAGTCATATTGAAAATTAAGAAAAAATAATTTAAAACACAATAAAAATACTTAAAAAAACTTTTGATGAATGTCCCAAAGTTACATTAATATTATTTTCTTTGGAAAACATATAAGATAATATACTGACGAAACTGCATTTCAGTGAAATATGTGTTCACTTTTTAATCACTCTTTACCTCACTTAGATCCAAAATATTTGATCTCGTAAATTTTGCAGCATTAAGTCAAAACATGAGTTACCTAATAACTTACATATAGATTTAGTACAATAAATAAAGCTTTACGTTGACAAATTCAGTGATTTTATAGACATGCGTTCAACTGAAAATAGAGTACTGTATTTTAAATAAAACTATAAAGATGAAATGGAAAGGTAAATTACTACGGTTAAAAACAAAGATACAGTATATCTAAGTATACTACAATTTGGCCACCATGCCATAAAGAAAAGAGGGTTCTACAATCAACAAATTGGCTTGCCTACAATAAATTTACTGTATCAGCTTAAACTAAGTTATTCATATTTATTTATTTGGGCTGGCTAATTATTTTAGTGCATAGATACCCCACTTAGTTTTACACTATTTGAATGTAGGCCTACAACAATTTCCTTGAGTAGTGTCAGTGTCTATTCAATCTGATAAATTTTGAAATATTTTTCAGGTAGTTTTTTGATTAGCACACAAAGTGTTGATAGAAATAAAATACAAATAAACTCATCGCACAACACAAACTCATTACAATATTTTAGGTTAGGTTAAAGGGCACTGAGGCAGGAATTAGTATACTAAGGTGATACGGCATCAGCAAACCTATCTGAACTTCAGTCCAGAAATGTACACAAGGCTTACAAAGCATATCTTAACTGCAAAGGGGTCTATAACTATGAACTAAAACTGGCCAAAAAACAAGCTTTTGAAGACAACATGGTGCCATGTTATGGGGACATTCTCCTCATGTTAAAATAATTCTTACACTGCAGAAAAAAGTAGTCCGTACTATTTGTGGAGCGAGTCCTGTAGATCGCTGCCGCCCCCTTTTTATTAGATCAAATATTATGACAGTAGTTTTTATATTTATTATTATTTACTTTACACTATAACTAATTTGAATAAAATAATTTTAGAATAAATATACACTGTCATGATACAAGAAATAAATTAAAACTTGAAATTCTAGAAAATAGGTTTAGTAAAATTGTTAACTGCCATAGATGAACTGTGTACGCTTCTTTAATAATTGCCAATAAGTGCTAGATTGGCATCGTTTAATTTATAAAAGAATAAAATGTGGAAATGGTTAACTAATAATCCTTTTTTTATGATGTTAAAGAATTTTTAGAGTCTGACATATGTAATATTTACTTTTAGTTTAATATTGTACTTTTAATAATATTGTAATATTTTAATCTTTAACCAAAAATATTACTAATTTAGATAAACCAATTGAGGATGTCTCAGGAAAACTAGCTGATTGGAACTTATCATTTACATTTATAAATTTGTGATTAAAAGATATTTTAATTATCTTTGTCGGCGTGGTGGATAAGGCTTTGAACTGCAGAGGGCGAGGTCCAAGGTTCGAATCCCCACTGAGCCAACAGTCGGTTTTTTTCACTCGTTGAATAAAGTTGACGCACAGGCCTGTAGGCCTATGTTAACTGGCAAGTGAAGTTTTATTTATAAATAAACAATAATCTTTGGAGCTAAATCATTAAATTTGACTTAATTTGATAATTTTCGTTTAAAAGTTACAGGTATTGCTTTGATTGAACCTGTAGGACAGTACCGAACAAAACACTGTCATCTTATGTGAATGTCGGAAAATTAAGCCTTACTACATCTCAACTTGTTCGAGAATTGTAATAACAGTGCTTCAATTTATGAAGAAGACAAGGAAGAGGGTGACCATGGGAATTAGGATCTGAATGAATGATTTTAAAAATCTTTAAAATACGAAATATGTTTTTTTCTATTTATCAGTATATGAATAATATGATATGTAGATAAATATGTGAATGTACTTGTATTTTTGTACGTAATTGTGCATATCTTCTTTTAAATGTTACCTATTAAAGTAGTTTTAAGCATTGCAATTTTACGAGGTGTGATTTTATATGCAAAATAGGTTACATGAAAAATGAAATGAGTCCTATTTCAAGCAGTTATATTTTGTAATTAAATCACTATGACAAATTATACATTTTTATGGTAAATAATTTTTTAAAATTACAATAATCATTGCTGCAATATTATCTTTGTAAAATGTATTATTGAAACTATATTTGACCATGTCTACCCCTTGTATTTAGGTCAATGACAATTAAGTTCTTGATTCTTGATACCTAAAAAGACAAGTCCACTAAAACCTTGCGGAAGAGAAAAAATATAGAGAAGTCATATGACACTACAAAAAATGTTCAGTGCCACTGACAGTTACCTCAAGTGAGTAGAGAAAGACGACAGTTTGTAGTGTCATGTGACTTCTCTGTATTTGTTCTCTTCTGTAAGGTTTTAGTGGACTTGTCTTCTTAGGAAAGTTTGCTGATGCCCTAGCTCTCCTAGTATACTAAAACTTATTACAATATAAGCACAAAGTATACAGATATTTGGTGATACGTACCAGAAGGACACAAAGGAAGAATTTACCACTCTGTCAGTCTCTTCTTGAATTATTTTAAATTCAAGGGTGTGAATGCTGGTTCAATTGCTTAGCTTAACGCCACCATAACACTAGTACAAGCTGTACTTACATTATAATAAGTTTGCATTATGTCACGTTCATTTGTAAAGTATACCATTGACCATCTTAGCAACCTTAATTTCAGTAAATTAACCTTGATTTGTAACCTTGATAAAACTTTAATAATGTAAGTTGCTTGAAAACAAAATTATTGTTAATATAGCCTGTGGTGATGATGTTTTAGTCCCACAATTTATTAGCAAATCTTATATTTGTCAAATTTTAATTTTTGGTTAAAACATTTGGTTTTAAAATAGTTTAAAAACTTCATCCATGGTTCAAACTTATATACACCAAGGAGTCTGAACCCATATCAATGTTGACTTTATCAAATTGAAGAATTAAATTTGTTGATAACATTCCAAATTTACTGGATTTACAAAACATCTAGTTTCTAATCAATACTCTTGTTTGAAATTAGAAAACAGACAATATTGTATGTATTTATAAACTGGTATAAAACTAGAGCTACATTTATTTAATGGCTAAACTTCTAATGGTAAGCAAAATTCTTTTCACAATTACAGCCCAATAGCCATTCTACCATTCCTTCTACTATCATTTTGAGAAACATAACAGGCATTGTGTTTCAAAAAGTTTATTTTCTGATTTCAGTTTGAACTGACTAAAAAGACATTTTTTTAACAGTGCCTCTTTCAGGGTGTGCACATGTTGATTAGGATTGCTCAATGTTTTAATTAAGTAAGAATTCCATATTATTTAAGCAAATTGCTAATATTTAGTTCGACACACACATAATTAAAAATAAATCAAGCAATTATACACCAGAAGCTCAGCATAACCACTTCCAGCAGTTTACACACATTTATAAACTATTAATGTAAAACAAATTTGCATAAAAAGAAAAAAGTTTGTGTGCCGTACTTTTCATTCTTACCTTGACCATAATATGAGACTGCATGGTAAAGCAATTAGAGTATGAAAAATGACCATATACAGGATATAAGTAGTTTGGATCAGCACAATACTGGTTTCGTAAAAATATATTATTAGTTAGTGTATAGCATTTATCAGCAGAGGGTTATTTGCTTTACATACTTTAACAATTAAAATTAATTAAAGTAATTCATATGAGAGCATAATGAGGGACAGAGAAGAAGTATACAAACAATAACATTCATGATCAACAACAAAAATGTTCTATTTATTTTTATACTATTAGGTATTGAATACATTAAAACAAACTCGTGAGGTTAATTTTCAATTAACATTATGCCTGAGATAGATGTTATTATAATGCCATAAAAACCAAAGCCTTTAACAGAATATATAGCAGATTAAAGTGGGCTCCTTAGAAAAAAAATTGCCTTAAACATTTAAATTTGCATCACTTGATAAGAATAGTGACTATGTTCAAGTAACTACACTTTCCTTATTTTTGAAATAAAATTCTCTCTACCACTCTACCTCATTACAATGAAATGAAAACGTCTTTCTTAAGCATATATTAATGAATTGAGAAAGGGAAGCAGGCATAACTTTTATACAACATCCTATAAATAAGTCCTTTGAGAATACATTCAAACATCAGAGGTTGAATTACTGTCCACAGTAATTCCAAATACATCAAAAGGACACTGTCACTATAGTAAGATTATAACCCATTCCACTTTATGTAGGGGCTTGGGCTTGCATATTGAGTTCTTCACTATCTAGAGGCCAAGGACAAACATCAAGAGTGGGCCATGATAAAGTCTTCTAATGTGGTGGACTGATGGTGGAGTTAGTGAACTTGAAATATTTCCAAAAGTGATATTTTTGTTTTGTGTTTGTGTAGATTTTCTAAAAAGGTAAGCCTGCTTTCCTATTTCAAAATCAAATCAATTGCCCTGTTGTAAAAGGTTGACCTATTTTTAAGTATAGGTCAATACTTAAGGCTAGAATTATTTAAATATAACCCTTAAAAAACACAATAACGGTTTATCTGAATGCCTTCATAACCAATCACTTTAGGAAAATATGTTACCCTTGATAATTTATATTATGTAGACCTGTAATATTGTCAAAAAAAGTTACCTGTAAAGGGGCCCGCATATTGAGTTCTTCAGCATAGTGGCAAAGAACAGGCCATGTACCGTGCACTTTGATAAAGTACACCAGCTTCCGGTTCTGGCTTTCCACCACTTCCTATATAACAAAAAACATATGTAAATAAAATGCAGTAATTTATAAGCTTTTATTAAATGTTATATCTGATACAATAGTATTTACTATATGAATATACTTTATATGAGCGTATGTATATTCAATATGAATGAGTATTTCAAGTTTATACATGAAATTAGCATAGGAATACAGGTTAGGGAGCGTCTCTTTTATCAGTCCCTGTACTATGTATAATAAATCATTTATCATAACAATTTGCCGTCTATAGAATTCTCTCCTTGAAAAAATCGGAATATGAGGTGAGATTTCTCGCTTTGGGGTGGTGGTTAAGGATTGTTTGCTGGCGGATCTGTAGATGTGGAGCTGTTGGCTCTCAAAGTGGCTTGTCGGCAACATGTAGGAATGAAAGGTGTGTGAGTTGTCTTTTCATAACATACTTTATTTTATTTTCTTTATTATGTTTTCTCTCTTTAATTGATTTACTTATTTATTTGTTTTTATTTACTTCCATTTTTTTCTCTTCACTGTTTCCGTTGTGTAAGTTATTATTTGCGAACATATCATAATAACTGAGTTATTGTTCTATATATAAATAAAAGTGACGAACTGGTGATTCATTTAATCTATGTATAGTTTTTATTTGTGTTAGATAAATATTTTTATTTATTTATTGTTATTCATTTAAATACAAAGATATAAATTAATTTTTGTTCTTTTTTTTCTGAAACGTTTTATTGTATATGTACTATTTTGTTTTTGGGGTTAAGTGTTAGAGAATAAGGTCCTCTCTAACAGTTCGGTCCTAACTACTTTCCTTTAATAAAGGCATTTTTCATTTAATTTTCATTTCAATACACTCTGTTAATATGTTTGTAAAAGCCCAAAGGCAAAATATGAGTACAATGATATCCACTAAATTGATCTAATTTTTAACGTTTT
Source organism: Stictocephala bisonia (assembly GCA_035578905.1). NCBI lineage: Eukaryota > Metazoa > Arthropoda > Insecta > Hemiptera > Membracidae > Stictocephala > Stictocephala bisonia. The sequence goes on from JAQJVL010001778.1 coordinate 120,812, forward strand.
GTCCATAAATTCATTTTGTGGTAGAATACAAACTGACAGACATGCATAAATACAATCTATTCAAACAAAACTGTTTAAGGGGCCATATTCTGTATTTTTGGCAAGACTCCTTGTGGCATAATCTAAGTATACCAGTTTTCAAAGTACAAGTTTGGAATTTAAAAATATTGAACTATATCAGACATTTAAAAAAAGTTTTCTGGTGGTTGATTAGCGATCTAATTATAACTTCAAAAGTAATGTCTATTAATGCATAATTTTGTTTATTAAACTGTCACCATAAAATATATTAGATTTCGTTATAAGTTCCTTTTTTACAAATTCTCACGAGAATAGAGAACTTTGAGTAAGTTTAGGTGGGTAAACTACCTGAAAAGTTTTGAAGCTAGTTAAATCCACCATGGATAACATATTATCGAAGTTTTGAGTGCTACATTACAATCACCATTACTTTATCAACAGTGTGGATCAGTTATTACTTACTCTTTTGGGTATTTTTTGACAAAGTGTGTTAGTATTTAATCAATAAATTGCTTAACCTCGGTTTATGAACATGAAGTTTGAATGAAAATTTATAGTTTAATGCTTTTGAATATAATTCTAAAGAAGTCTTTCACCCTTAATTAGCTTATTTATTAATTATTTATATTTTATAATTTTAATTTTGTCCTTCAATAATCGATTTGATGTCTCTGTAATTAGTTGAATAAACATTAAATGCAATATGGTATCGGACCTACCTCTTCCATATCAAGCCCAGCCTTCCGTAGGTTGGACATAAACCGGAGCCTCCAGTTCTCCTGCTTGGCCATCTTTTTGTCCAGCATATGGACAGGATGGGGTACCATAACAGAGGTTCGTCGTATGGGAGCATTACTGGCACCCACCATCGTCTCTTCATACACCAAAACGAAGTCAATTTTGCGTCGGCCATCCCGGAAGTAAGTAGACAGATCATGCTGTGGAGTCGTAAAGAATTGCCCAGTAGAGCTACCTACGTCTGTCAGATGGAACTTGCCAGAGTCTGAGTCTTCATCCTCCTGGAGACCAACCATATATTTGTTGTTGTTTCACAATTAATTTTTATGTATTTTTATTACATATTTTGAGGATGCCTATCATCAAGATATGGGAGAATATGAATTTTGACTTTGATTGTAGATGAGCCAATGTAGTCATTGTTACAAACTAAGGCCAACTATATCTTAGGAAATGTCATTAATTAGGTAGAATAAAGCTCAAAAGAAATTGGTCTCTCCTTAAAAAAATTAATAATTTAGTGACATTAATATTAGTTGGTGGTTACCAGTTGATCACTTTCAAAATTTGTTATGACTCTGATTGGGATTGAACTGAGAACCAATAGCTTATGAACCAACTATGCTACCAACCAACTTAAAATTAAGATTCAAACACGAAAAACATTTTTTTTTTTAATTTTAAGCTGCTTATGACGAGATGAAAGTGCATAATAACTGAAATTGAATTCTGGTTATTAACTAAGTTAACTTATTGTTAAGAAGAGGCCAATCTCTTTCTTAACCTTACTCTGCCCATAACTCATAGACTACTTTTCTGTGGGGGAACTTATTTAGGATGAGTATGGGGGTGAACCAGTGGTTCACAAGGTGAACATTACTGATAAATACTTCCAGGCAAGGTCGAATTCAATCCTGCAATATCTCTAACACAGACTCAAAGACCTGACGATTTAGACAGACATGAAATGAAATGATTTTTTATTGTTGTTTTAAAATTTTTTCTTTTTGATGTGTCCTCTGTAAAACACATGTCTAAAAATATAAAAGTGCACTTAGTGACTTGAACAGTTTAATGCAGAAAATTAATAGGAGTGTTTAATAAGCGGTTATTACTACTCCAGATCTATAGAAGGAGAAACCTTGAGACCATTCAGACAGAGAAACCTAAAGCTTTTACAATTGGATACCAGACAAAACTAAAACTATAATCAAGAAACATTATAGTCTGACGATTTTGTTCTTTAAAATGTAAAGGACATATACACAAATAACTCATTTCAGGAAACAAGTTATTCTATAACAAAAACAAAGACTTGTTTAGATGATAATAGTACAAATAAATGCATACATGTTTACAAGTTTTTAGGTTTTCATTTTAATAATACAAGTAAGTAATTTTTATTTCAGTTTTTTCATATTAAAGAAGCACAGAAGAGAAAAATTTAACAATGCAATCTGTTTATGATCAAAACATGGCATGTAATATTGTTGCCTGTCTCTTGAATCTTCTGGTAGTGATTTAAACTATTTTCTAGTATTTATTTTTGGATAACCTTGTGAACATCTGGATATAAAGTTTTAAACTCTCTTAATGAGTCCTGTAGCTCTCTTATATATGTTAGGTTCTCAGCAAAGCGATAAGAATACTTTGTGTTATAGATAGTTTAAATCATAGGTCTTTTTATATCCTTTCAAAGCCAGTGAAATTAATTCATGAATTATTCAGTGGAATTTTTATGTAAGATCCAAATGGAGCAACAGTCTAAACTAAACCAAGTGACCCCTGCGTTGAGCGGTTTAATGTTAAGAGAGCCGATGGTTGAGACATTTAAAGCATCACAACTGTATGCCTGAGTTAGAGACAGCACAGGTTGTTCACTGTACTGGTTCTCCCCCTTATGTTCTATACATTGAGTAGTAAATGGCCAGAGTAAGATTAAAATGAAATCAGCCTCCCTAAAAAAGAAGATAAAAAACATTAGGGGAAACATTTCAATAAATATAATTTTAAACCCCAAAGCAAATTATTGACTTTTTTATATTCCAGCAAAGCCACGATATTTTACTGTGGTTTAGAGTCTGTTTAAATTCATTTTTTATAACCCCTGTAGTGATGCTCCAATTTCTAAAAAATTTTTTTGAAACTACACACTGAAACTATGCCCCTGAAACTGTGATTTATTTCTTGTTTTAAAGAGTGGTAAAAAATAAGTTTTATTTATGAGGAAGGTCGATTGAACTGTGGAAAACGCGGTTTTACAAACAAAAAAATAAAGAAAAAACAGATAACTTATGTTTAGCAAGAGATGAAAAATCAACTCTTTAAAAATATTAAATTTTCATAAATTTTATTAATATAACGCTTTTTTCATACTGATCATATAATTGGTTATACCATGAAATTGTTTTCTCAAACCAAGAAACATACAAAGTACAGCACTTAACATTCCTGACCTATCATAACACTTACAGTATATCCTAAAAAATGTGTGTATTTTTAAAATGTTGTGCATGGACTCACTTTTTGAAGAGAAAATATATAAAAGTTTCCTGTTGTTTTAGATCACAATCTAAAGTTTGGAACATAACAAAATTATTTTTCAGTATGTTCAAACTAGATAATTAATTAATACCCAGTGTCCATTCAAATTAACTTTTTACTAAGTCAAACACTATTGAAAACATTTCAGGTTGGCGGTACCTTGTGATGGTTGTGATTCTGTGTAAAGGTAGCGTACAAATAAAGTTGGCCGCTCTAATGGAATTGTTGGCAGAGATTCCATTTAACTTACCACTAATTGCACCTCTAAATAAACAGTTCACAAACTTGTAATTGCTCTTTTCTTAAACCTTAACTACTTTCAACATTCATTTTAACTCCTAATAGTCTTGTTTAGTGACCTAAATAAATATTAACACAACTATATTATGAAAGATGTCCAAATGTAAATTATGAAAATATAATACATATGGATGATATTTTTTATATGCAGTTTAAAACCATATGCATTTTTTCATGTATAAATGTATAGTTATAGGCTAATCAAATTCAAAGTGAGTTTCAAATTTAACAATTTAACCTACTTATTTAAAGATAGGCTCCTGATTTTATACTCTTGAACAAAAATAAAAAAAAAGTGTTCAACTCAATTCATTTTTAATTCTAGAGTTAGTTTATTAACAAAAGACAGAAGGCATACTTGAGTATTATATTTCTCTGTACTAATCTCAGAAATACAATAGGATTAATTAAGAATTTAAAAGTTGAAGTGTTGGTTACTGTAACAATTGTTAATTGTTGCATTATAATTAAATTAGAAAAATTGTATTTAGAAAATGTTAAATTTTGTAAGAACTGAGAGGTTTAGGAGTTTGTTTTGTTTTCCAAACGTTTTCGATATAAATTCTCCAAGTTTTGAGAAAAATTCAGAATCTTACCCTTTCTAATAAAAAAGTAGTTTTTCCCATACAAAATAGTTATATAACCAGTATTTTCACGTTTGTTAATTTCCTGTCAATTTCATGCAACATGTTTTCTGAAGGCAACATGTTTGGTGAGGGTTGGAGGACAAAAAGTCCAAACCAAAAAATCCAACCCGGAAGGTCCAAATCTATTAGGTCCAAAATTATTTTGAGAAAATCTATTATTTTCTCAAAATAATTTTGAGAATAAACTATTTTGAGAAAATAAAATATACGGTTTATTAAGCTTTGAGAATAAACCGTGATCCACTTGGGTAGCAGCCGTGATCTACTCGGGTAGCATCCGTGATCTACTTGGGTAGCAGCCGTGATCTACTCGGGTAGCATCCGTGATCTACTTGGGTAGCAGCCGTGATCTACTCGGGTAGCAGCCGTGATCTACTCGGGTAGCATCCGTGATCTACCTGGGTAGCAGCTGTGATCTACCGCAGGTTAGGTTAGGTTAGGTTAGGTTAGGTTAGGTTAGGTTAGTTGCTTACTTCAATAAGCACCATTTTGAAATAAAAATAAGTTCAAAATAAAAATAAGCTCAAAATAACAAGTATTGGACTTTTTGCTTAGACTTTTAGGTATTGGCTGTTACAGCTTTTGGACTTTTTGTCTTGGACTTTTCGGTTTAGACTTCTTGATTTGGACTTTATGTCGCACAATCTTGGTGAGCCTTACCTGTTCAGATGTCCTGGTTTAGAGGGTTCTAATTGGTTGGTTTAGCTTCTAGAGTTAAAGTGGGGGTAAGTCTGTTGGAGGAAGCGTGCAGCCGTTCGGGAGTTCTCCAATAACTTTATTAGTGGGACCACTTTCGCTCCGCTTTCATGTACACGGCGACTTGTACCGTTTCGGTTTTCCTTTACCTTTGTGGCAATTTTTCTGTAGTTCGTTTGTGAGTGATTGTTTGAATGCCGGACGAGCTTTGTTGTGGTTAATTTTGGATTTGAAACCTCTAGGACAGCTACATCTCCCGGAGGCAATTTTAGACAATTTTAAGAAAATTTAGAGGATTTTTCATGAAAGTTTTAGACTATTTTTATGAAATTTAATACAATTTTGAATTCTGATTTAAAAGTTTAAAGAAATTTATTAAAAAGGTTAAATAAATAAAAAAGGTTCTGGTCTGAAGATATTTAATTTATTATTTTGGAAGAGTTGTTTTAATTTATTTATGTTCCTTGACCATGGCATTGACCCACCCGCCCACTCATACACGTACATTGGCATTGACCCACCCACCCGCCCATACACGTACAGTGGCATTGACCCACCCGCCCACCCATACACGTACAGTGGCATTGAAGAGTCAATAAAAGAAGAGATTTTTATTTTAGTTTTTATCATTATTTGTAGAAGAAATCAATTTTATTTGTTGAAGTTATTTATAAGAAGATAAATAAAGAAACATTTTTATCACTGGACAAGTCTTACTTTAATCTCTTATTTAAGTTTGTTCAACATATCAAAAATAAATAGTAGCTTTAATAAGGCTACATTACATAATGGTTATAAGTAAACATATATTGGAGTGTTATTGCTAACCTAAGTAAAAATGTATTTAAGAAATAAAAAAATATAAGAAAGTTATATTTCAGCACAATTTAGTGTGATAGAATTTAAAATAGGGAGGGGGATGAATATCATGCAACAGGTCCTGATTTGGGATTCTTTAAGAATACCACATTAGTATCTTTTTATTTAAGTAAATTTAAAGTTTAATTATAAAAGAATTATTCACATAATTTTATATTAATATTTCAGGAAAATAATTAAAAATGTGAAATATACTATGCCACTTTTTAATGTATATCCTGTTTTATTTTAAGAATTGATTAATTTTCACGGAAGGAAAATGTGTTTTGAAACAATTATTGAGTTACTTTTCAACCACAAAAAATAGAACTCCAACAATTATGTTTACGTAAATAACAAATAACGATGTTGGGTTGATGTTATTACAAGATGGAATTACACTTTTATGGCTTCTTCGCAGAATCCCCAGCTACTATATAGAATGCAGTTTTCCTCTCTTAAAGTGTGTTATAACAGTTATACTGGTGTTCATATCTTTGCATAATTACATACAACGATTTAATATTCTTGAATATATGTTAAAAATTGTCTTTTCCAGAAATAAGAATCCTATCATTTTTATAAATATAAAAGTCAAATAGCATTGACTGATCACAGTTTATAAAAAACTGTAAGGCACAATATTCTTTGTAGGCTCTAAATGCGTAGTAGCAAAGGATTTAAAAATATTTTCTCTCAAAGAAGAAAACTAAGATAGATACCTAATAAATTTCCTGAAACTGGCCAATAAGAGCATTTATTATCATTGCAATACGAACGAGAGAGCTTACGAGGGTGCAACTTGATAAAAGAGGTAATTTTGTAACAATGTGAGCATACTATATAAAGAAAAATAACAAAATTCAAGACCTAAATGACAATAGTGATGAAAGTTCGGGGTTGGCACGCAAAGCCAAAATTCTGTGGTCAACATATACAGTATTATAAAAAAAATTCTTAGTACATTTACACACAAAAGTTATGTTCTTTAAGACAATTTCAAAACCAATAACAATGAAAAAAAGGCTAATTAGTGTTTGCAATATCGAGGAACATAAAAGAATCCTATTAATATATAAGCAGCTTAAAATGGTTACAAACATTGTAACACGAATTACATTTAAAGAAGAGAATATAAAAAAAGGAATAGGCCTATGGAAAAATTAAAATATATTTTACTTTATAACGCACCAAGAAAATTGTTAGCAGTTATTACAACAAACAATTTTAATACACGAATACAGTTAAGTTGTATTCATTGAACTATACACTACAAAAGTTTTTAAAAATTGGATTTTAAAATCCATTCTCAAAGTAAATTGATAATAATGAACTTTCTATGCAATTGTAAAAATTACGATTTCTTGTTGAAACGGTGGTGTAAGATGAGTTTATATCTCGTGTGGAGATTAATTTCAACCGTGAAAACTCGTTTTTATAAAAAAAAATCGAAAAACTAGTTTTTATCTGATACAGTGAAAAACATTTTTTAACTGTTAATATTTGAATGTTTTCCATTTTATGTGTTTTTCATGCAAACACAAATTTATGATTGGTTTTCCAATAAAATTATTTTTCGGTTCGAAAAGTACACTTTTTACTTACCTAACCAAACATAACCCAACTTATACTAATTGTCTATTCACTTAACAAAAATTCGTAATTAGTGTTAAATTAGGGCTTCTTTCGGCCGCCCTTTTGGCGAGAATATAGGTGAATGTGGTTTTTGAAGTTAATAGTAAGTGTTTATAACGATCGTATAATGTCCATCCGCTAATCGCGATTCTCCGCGAAAGTAGCCTAGCTTTTCCTTTATATTTAGAGAAATAATAGTTATAAATCAAAATATTTTTCAAACCAGTACTCATCACAAAAACACATCAAATTAAAAAAGATAATGAAAATATCATTTAAATTAACGGAAATATGTCAAAAATTCTAAAAGTTGTGACATAATTTTTTTTATTTTTGAAAAATCCGTAATTTCCGCAGAATATGAAGTATATCTTGTGAATATTTCAGGCAACGTTTTCAAATTTTATTAGGTGGCAGGAAACTGCATATTAACCAATAAATTTAACAATAAGGTGATTATTTGGTCCTAAAACATAAGCCAATTATTTGTGTAACTGTCACAGTAGGCTGTGGAGGTGAGACGCGTGTCTCTCTAGTAGCACCACTTCCACGCACTATCGTGACACGACCTTCCTGTCTTAAACCTATATATTTATGAAACTGTCACAGTAGGCTGTGGAGGTGAGACGCGTGTCTCTCTAGTAGCACCACTTCCACGCACTACTGTGACACGACCTTCCTGTCTTAAACCTATATATTTGTGAAACTGTCACAGTAGGCTGTGGAGGTGAGACGCGTGTCTCTCTAGTAGCACCACTTCCACGCACTATTGTGACACGACCTTCCTGTCTTAAACCTATATATTTGTGAAACTGTCACAGTAGGCTTTGGAGGCGAGAGCTGTGTCTCTGTAGAAGCACCACCTCCACGCATGAGTGTGACATGAACTTTCTGTTCTAACCCTATTTAGTTATTTTTAATACACTCACAGTAGGCAGTGAATGTGACAGCTGTGTCTCTGTGTTAGCACCATTTCCATGCACTGTGACACGATTTTTCTGTCCTAAACTTACATAATTATTTGTGAAACTGTCACAGTAAGCTGTGAAGGGGAGAGCTGTGCCTCTGTAATAACACCACACTCCCACACGACTGTGACATGATGACCTTCCTATTCTAAGCCTACATAGCCTACATTATTTGTAAAACTGTCACAGCAGGCTGTGGAAGTGAGATGTGTGTCTCTGTGGTGGTACCACACCCGTGGGAGCACTGTGACACATCCTTCTTATCCTAAACATACATTTTACTTACTTGTAGCCCACTCTCAATAGGCTGTAAAGACGATAGCTGTGTCCGTGTTTGCGCCACCTCCATGAACGACTGTGACATGTCACAGTCATGACCTTCCCATCATCGCGGCACCAGTATACTGAAGGCACGTTGAATAAGACCTACACTTTCATTGACTATGCCGAGTCAAGGACTCGTGGCTTTATTGTTCGTAGTTGTCTGATAAAGATAACGAATCATTTAACATTAATTTGTTTCGCTGATAACACTTACCGTTCAACTGTCTCTAGGCCCAACCGGAACATGTGAAGTAGACGTACTGCCAACGCTGGTTTGATAATGTAGCTTTTCTTTGAGCAGCAACTTGTCTCATTTTGTTGCAATGAACTCATTTTCTCTCATCTGACCGACTTGTTTTGGCTATTTTCCATTTACCCTCGTTAACTTTCCAATGAAAACTCGTTTATCCGAAATTTACTCCTTAAAAAGTCAGTATTTGTTATAAATTAATAATGTTATACGTTCTTATCTTATTTTAGGTTCCCTTTTAATAAACCGAACTATTTACTTTCTCTTGTGATGGGCCCACTTCAGTTGTTCTCTAATTTTACCATTTTGATTTTTACTAATTTATAAGACGCCGATCGTCAAGATATGGGCAATGTGAGGGACTAATAAGTGTGAAGAGTGTATATGAACGAGTGTAATCATTGTTACTAGCTATAGTCAACTGTTCCTCAGAAAGAGCTATTAATTAATGGCCTAATGGCCACGGAAAGTACGGGGTCTGCAGCTTTACGTGGAATCCGAACTACGTAGTGTTCGGTTTTGCATTTATTTCGTGTCTCATTGAATATTTTGTCTGTGCAATAACCTGATATATGCTCTGTTGATTTTTTTCATATTTTGCATTAATTTTTTTGTATGTCATTGAGTATTTGGTCTGTTTAATAACTTGCTCTGTGTTTTGTTAATTGATTTCATATTTTGCATTTATTTGGTATTTCATATGGTGTATTATATTTTGTATAATTATGTTAAGTGTGGTCTTAAAAACTAAGAACTTTTGACTTTCAACAGTAATCTTTAGTATCTAGCATGTAGTGTTAAGTATTTTCTGATTTAGTATGGGTTAAGGTAAAAAAAAATGTTTTAAATGTAGGCCTTGTTAGTAAGTACACCGGAAAGAGTTTGTTATACCTGTCGAAACCTTGTGTTTGTTTCTTAAACACTCAAAACATTTGAAATCTCCAAATATTATCTACATGACCAATCCAATGCCAATAAATGACTTTCAAACAACACGTGGTGTTGGTCTGATTTTCAGCTAACTGATAAGATTGACACTCAGTTCTCTTCCCTATACAACATCTAAACCTTGACTACCATCCAACATGAACACCCCAGACTTCTCTAGTTGTGTCCACATCGACCGTTGAGCAACCGTTGTGGACGCCGTGTCGGTATTAAGAGGACCGAACATAGGAGCCTATCGCCAATATCCTCAACACTTTGTCCCCAAGTAGCTGGGTTACACCACTGCACCACCAGTGCTGATTTTATTTGTTAACCTAGTGTATTTATTTAATTCTCTTGCTATTCCTATATTCAGTTTGATTTTGATATCCAGTCTTCCTTTCCATCTCAGAATGTATATGTCTGGTCGTATAAATATGTATAGTCGAATCAACAATGTATGGTCGTATAAATATGTATGGTCGTATAAATATGCATGATCGAATGAACAATGTATGGTCGTACAAATATGTATGATCGAATGAACAATGTATGGTCGTATAAATATGTATGTCGAATGAACAATGTCTGGTCGTATAAATATGTATGGTCGAATGAACAATGTATGGTCGTATAAATATGTATGGTCGAATGAACAATGTCTGGTCGTATAAATATGTATGGTCGAATGAACAATGTATGGTCGTATAAATATGTATGGTCGAATGAACAATGTATGGTCATATAAATAAGGTGAAATGTTATAATGATAGAAATATCATTACTGGACTAATTATTGGAACTAAAATGACTATTTAATACTGATCAGGGTTCATATTAAACCAACTATTATGCAACTAAGTAAGATTTTTTAACACTGATAGATGAACAACTATGGCGAAAAATGTGTAAAATACAGCTTTGTAAATATAGTGATTGTAGTGAAAAAAAATTTAGCTGTAAACTGTATTCAACCTAAATGAAGTTTGAGTTTCATAATAACCAGAACGAAAAGTCGGGGTTGTATTTCGTTCTAAGTAAATATCTTTAAACCATTTTCAACCTAGAAACTGATTAGAGATACGATTTGCACGCTACAACATTAATTTCATTTTCAGATAAGTTTTCATTACATTCATGTTAACCCCAACAATATTTCAATATGACATCAATATCTAAGTGGAGAACTAACATTTATTTATTAGCTGATTTTCAGCTATTTATGTAGTGTAGTACAAGATTTACCAACATCTGTAAAAATGGTATTTTTGTAAGGATAATATCTTGCTAACTATCAAATAAATGGACGAATATAGCTTAAAAATCAAAGCATAGATGAGTCAGTGAAGTTTTTATAATTTTTCGTTTGAAACTGCCTTTCATGAATGTAAAAATGAGAATTGAATGACCAATTGTGGGCTTTCAACTAAAAACCTAATATGAGTTAAAAATGTATTTTATCTGTGATATTTTTGTATTGTGGATGAAAACAGGGGATTATCTCAAATAACGATGTTTACTACACATTAAAATCAAGCCTTTGCAATTAAGAATCTGAACCACTTATATAAATTGTAATATTCAACGAAGTATTGGAACGAAGACGTCTAAGAGTATTAGTAATTTTTCGTGATATGGTATTATGGTAAAAACATAATTTTATCAAATTATACTCGTGAATTTTAGTAGTTTTCAAGATCAACTAAAGTTTCAATCGCTATTTGATTTTTTCTATCGTTATTTTAAGTTTTATTAATCTCTCCAAGCAGTAGAGTTTTGTAAACATATTCCATATAGAGAGTGTGTATGTCAATATATAGTCGATAGTTTGTTTGGATACGTGGTTGAATGATCTGTCTTTTGGAGATGTATGAATACATAAGTACACGCACGCACTCATTTGAAAACATTTTAAATAATTTTGTCTAGCACATACTAAACTAATTTTATTTACAGTATATGCTTCTTAAATTTCTTTAAATATTTTCGTTTTAGTTAAGTTTTAATTTTGTTGAGACTTTACTAGTTTACCAAAGTTGTTGTTAGCGGCATTTAATAATTTCTGTTGTTATTTAAAATTAATAGAAGGTATATTTTAGGTATGCTATAATATTTTACGAGTAAACGTCACTCAATAAAAATTTATTATAATTTAAATAGGTAAAAACTATACAAGTATAATTCTTTGTGAATCCCTCTGTTCTGAGAATGAGAAAAGAGGTTAATTAAAATTGATCCCAATAATATTAGTATATTTTGTATTCATATTATACCGTAACAGGTGTTTGACATTCACTTTTATTGTATTCAATCAACTCGTAATATGCTAAGAAATTATAATATTTTGTACATCGGTAGGGGCCTACCTGAATTTACTACTTAGTATGTATGCTTGTCTTGTTATTTATTTTATTTTTTTGGTAGACTTATAATCCTTCTTGTTTTGTTTGATTTTGTTATTTACTATCATATATGTGTTAGATATTTTAATCCGTTTTTATTTTTTTGGTTGTAATTATATTCTATATATGCTTATTTAACTTAGTATATTCTGTATGAATGGTTTGTTGGTTTTATATTTATATACTTTAGTATGTATCTGTTTTAAACGACCTTATTTGTTGCATTTATTCAATTTAATATATTTAATCTAGAACTTTTAGATCTGAAAAATTTCATGCAAATTGGTTAAACACTGAAATGAATATGTAGATAATATTAAGGTTTAAATTACATAGAATATTTACTAATTGTATTGACTTAGCTAAATAAAATGTTTACTGGTTTGTGTATTCTTTTAAAAAGCTAAAAGACTATGATACAGTGGATTGTGTCGTATCGTTTATTAAAAAATGTATGATACCAATAGGTTTGACGTTCTTTAATTAACAGCTGATAATATATACTACATAGTACAAATTTACATAAACACACCCTTCGTTTTTATAAACTACACAAATACTTAAACTCACAATATCCATTGGTGAAACAAAATTGAGGCCCGCAAATCGTCGACGTTCCATTCCAGTTTTAAAAATACACGAAATAGAAGAATCCAGGTTTGCAATGTATGGGTCTCTAGGTTGATTGATAGACTAGTCGATGGACCAATTCACTGTCAAGACCACGGGATATATCGAGATAGAGATCAATGCAGTCGTGTCACGACAACCACAAACCGGAGCGTCCCGGACGGCTAACATCTTATTACTGAGCCTTGTGGAATGGAGCGAAAATAATTGTGGCTCATTAGAAAAAGGGCATTGTTAGCCACCCCACCCACCCCCCGTTCTTAGCTTGTGCGCAAATACACTAGGAGAGGACCACATTGTCATTAATACTTCGGTATTCAGTGGACGTGGAGAAGTACTCCCAAGATCCGCAGATGGAAAACCCTAATTTTCCTCAAACTAATGAGCAGTTTCCCATTGAAGGACAGTATTAAAGTCTCTCTCAAACAATTAAATATTCTCTGATATGCTTTGATTCACTAAATTTACATTTTATACAAAGAAAATAAACGTTGTTAACATTTGTCTAAGACACACACATTTAATTAATTATGATGACACTGTAAACACAAAGTGTTCTTCAATGGGAAAGAAATAATTAAATATTATTAAAACAATGTAGGGGAACCTTTTGAACCGAGTTTTACAGCAAAGTGTATTTTAAAAACATTTAATATTTACAAATTGTTTAAACAATTTCATATGTGAAATCAACGTGAGACATTTGAAGTACAACTAGTCGTATAATCATATGTGCAAGCACTAAGCAGTTTTATCAATCACTATTAACAAACTAATTTAATATATATTAACAAACAAATTTGCCTAATTTATATATTAGTATACAAACTGAGTATTATTTATATTTGTTAAATATTATAGATTATTTAAAGAAAAAATGACCCTAAGCCTAGATTCCTTCCAAATTTCTAGAATGAGTGCTTGATTTTTTGACTAGAAAGTAGGCTACGGGTGCGTGGTTGAAGCACGCAATTTTCCCAGGTGGAGGTTAAAAAAGGACTAAATAACCATATATTAAGAATTTGCTATTTATAGGCTGTTAAGAATTTCTTTTTTACTGTCTTAAAAGAGCACAAGAGCCAACTAATAATAGAAAAAAAACGGAAAAACACCAGTGAATTCCTTAGTCACCATAATTTTAATGAATTTATGAACGAAAATAAATCAGTTCCTTAAAAAAGATAGCTATCATAATTGTAAATAAAACTATCAAAGAGATGGATTCTGGTGAATTGCCACAAATAAAACAGTTCCCACAAAATTGTAGATCAAATTGTCAGTATAACGAAGAAACGAAGAGGTTCTTGTTTTGTGTGTGAAATAAGAATGACAAAAAAATAACGAATTTAAACAATAGTCAAAAGAAATAATGAAAAAAGTTAAGAAAAAATATTGATGAAATGATTTGAACTGGCTTGATAATAGAGGACCTTAAAGATAAAAGAAAACCAATACCACACCTTAAAGCATTACATAAAAACACACACACACACACACACACACACACACACACACACACACACACACACACACACACACACACACACACACACACACACACACACACACACACACACACACACACACACACACACACACACACACACACACACACACACACACACGCACGCACGCACGCACGCACGCACGCACGCACGCACGCACGCACGCACACCCGCGCGCGCACGCACAGAAAGAAATATTAAATTGGTCACAGACGAGATCAGGAAAGATGTGATCTAAAAGAATGAAGACATACAGGAAAATCGAGAGCTCAAAACATAATGATATTTAGTTTGAAATAATATATAACTGATTTAGAATGATCCAATGAGGCTTCCAAAGTGTAAAAAATGTATAATTATAGATTAAAATAATCTGGTATGAGTTTGCATTCAACCATAATTATAAATATTTGGAGTTATTTATTTTATATTCATTCACCGAAACAGGTAATATAACACTCGCAATCTCCATCAGAGCCACAAACCTCAGTTAACTATCTTGGACAAAGCAACACAATCGGCTGTTTCAGGGGTATAAGAGAGTGCGGTTTTCTTGCCGGTGATTTCATAACTTCGTAAACAAGTCACAAAGTGATAAGTGCGAAATCACGAAGTGTCATGGCTCATAAGCCAAGCGTGACCTAAAGACCTACTTGAAATCTTTATCTCATCGTAATTTCAAATGTAAAAAAGCTGACGAAATATTTAAGTAGGAGCGGCCGTAGCTAAGGGGCTAAAGCGATGGCTTGCCACTCAATAGGTCCGGATTCGATTCCCGATATGGTCACTAACAGTTTTTCCCTGCCGCTCCCGTGGTTCGGAAGTCACGTAAAACCGTTGGTCCCCAGGTTTAGTGTTAGAGAGGACTTCTTAGCCCTAACTTCGCCTGGTTAAATAAGACGAACTTTAACTTTTTGAGTGAGGTGGACAATGTTTTACGTCCTTTTTTTAAGGAAATCTAATTTAACAAACATATAATAACTGCCACGTTCAAAAAGCACAAATCAATCTAGTCAACGGAGGTTTTTTTAGGATTTCAATAATAAATTTGAATGAAAACTAATTGAATTTATAATTTTATAGCGTTGTGGCAGAGTTAAAGTTCCAGTGCTCGAATCCCTACTTCACTTGTTGAATTAAGTTCACACAAAACACGTGGTCCATGTGAGCTGGCTGGCCAGTAAAGTAAAAAAATTAAAATGAAATTGAATCAGAATTAGTTCAACAACGTTATGAATAAGCAACGGGGAAAATTAACCTGAGTATTTAAGAAAATGAATAAAGGTCGGAGTATATTATCTAAGGATAGCTCAAAAGGCATATTTTTAAAATTTCAACTAAGTATCCTAACGGATACAAAACTTTATCTGTATTTTCCTTTGCATAGCTTATGATAAAAGTGCTAAGATTTTCTCTATGGAGGAAAAAGCGTGTGCGATTTTCTCCTAAAATTAATCATAAACCAGAGGGAATTCTGACTTGAAGGTAATTAGCATGATCAGTTAATATGGGAAGAAATATTCCAAAGAAGATGAAAAAGGAATCTAACTTCCACCGGTCTAATGCTCGGTTTCATCAGGAACAATGAAATTCCACAGGAGGAGGGATTCATGCTGGGGAACTAGTATTTAAAGCTAATATTTTACGCGATGGTAAATAAGTCTTTTGCAAGCTATATACCTGCTATAGAAATGAATACAGTTGTTTATATATTTACAAAAAGACATCTCAAGCAATTAATTTTGTAATTCATTTTTTTAGATTTAAAACTTCACTCGCCAGTCCCCCTAGGTCCGCAGGCTTGTACGTAAGATTTATACAAGGAGAGGAAGTACCGATCGTCAACTCAGTTGGGCATTCGAACTTTAAACATTGTACTCCGAAGACTTAGTTAATAAACCACTCAGCTGGCAATATTTCAATATAGTATGAATATTTATGCCAGTAAGTTGATTAGTGCTGTCTGACACTTTAATCTGCATTACTTGCACGCACATGTGACTACTCCAGCACTCCAACATTGGATCAAAAAGAGCTGATAGTTAATTGAAGACAACGAATTTTAACTTGGAATGAGAAATCCATATTTGTGTATATAAAACCAATAGAATAATTAAAAAAAGGAAAAGCTTTTTTTAATACATTAATTAGCATTATTCTACTTTATCATTGTCTGTCTACTCAAACGGAAATACCACTATAAATAATATCATTATACTTGAATTAATAAATCTCCCGACTTGAGCGCGCTTAGTGGCAGTGAAGCTCTGATGCGTGTTGTCTGGCAATCTATATAATAGTAAATGAATGATAAAAAGTATAGGACAGTATAACAAATTATGGAAATCCACGACCATAAAATGTTTACTTGGAAACAAATTCACACATTCAATCACGTTTGTTATTAGAAAGGTGTGGATAAAAACTGAAATTTGACAACCATGCCAGACGTAAAGGCGTTGCTATAGTTACGGCTGGTTAGTATCGTCTCGTTATTGGTTGTAACATTTCCAACCTCCTCGTAGTTCCAGCGTTTGCTGTAAGAGCGCTCTTACAGCAAACCCACCCGCCCACCCATACACGTACAGTGGTATTGACCCACCCGCCCACCCATACACGTACAGTGGTATTGACCTACCCACCCACCAATACACGTACAGTGGTACTGACCCACCCGCCCACCCATACACGTACAGTAGTTTAGACCCGCCCACCCACCCATACACGTACAATGGTATTGACCCACCCGCCCACCCATACACGTACAGTGGTATGTAATATGCAAATCTTTTGGCAAGTTCTGTAAATACCCACCCGCCCACCCATACACGTACAGTGGCATTGATTAAAAAATATGCATAATTATGATTATACTTATACTATATTACTACATATATGGCCTTTGTGGAGGTAAGAACACATAGCATTTTTTTAGTATAGGTCCCGCAGCCCAAATCCCGCACGACTGCCTGCTTGGTGAGTGAGAGTGTAGGAAGGGGGTTAAATCAATGCTAACCTGAAAACACCAGTTAAATCAATACCTGCTCCATACATGTATGGGTGGGCGGGTAGGTCAATACCTGCTCCATACATGTATGGGTGGGCGGGTGGGTCAAAACCTCCTCCGTACGTATATGTGTGGGCGGGTGAGTCTATACCTCTTCTGTACGTGTATGGGTGGGCGGGTGGGTCAATACCTCCTCCTTACATATATGGGTGGGCGGGTGGTATCAAAATGATAGTATCAAATGATAGTATAGGTGGGCGGGTGGGTCAATACCACTGTATGTGTATGGGTGGGCGGGTGTGTCAATACCACTGTACCAATAGCAGACTCCCGTGTTTCCCTCCGGTGTGGTTCTCTACATCTGTTGGGGGAGGGCCCAATAAAGTGTTCATCATTTTACCAATCTACAAAATGTATTTATCTGCTTTAAACTTTCCTAATCGTTGCACATTTTTTTCAGTACCACTAAACGTGTATGGGTCGGCGGGTGGGTCAATACGACTGTACGTGTTTGGGTGGGCGGGTGGGTCAATACCACTGTACGTGTATGGGTGGGTGGGTGGGTCAATACCACTAAACGTGTATGGGTGGGCGGGTGGGTCAATACCACTGTACGTATATGGGTGGGTGGGTGGGTCAATACCACTAAACGTGTATGGGTGGGCGGGTGGGTCAATACCACTGTACGTATATGGGCAGGCGGATGGGTCAATACCACTGTTCGTGTATGGGTGGACGGTTGGGTCAGTACCACTGTACGTGTATGGGCGGGTAGGTGGGGTGTAGGGCGGGTAGGAGTCTGTTCTTATTAAAGAATGTTTAATAAGAACAGACTCCCTGTTAAAATCAGGCTCGCGCAGTGCTAATTCAATAAGTGGCCGGTGGATTGCGCGGAGCGTCTTTTCATCCAAGTCAACCAAATAAGTCTTCGACACCTTACAGAATTAAGGTGACAATATATTGTGACATACATCAGTGCCAATGTACGTGTATGGGCGGGCGGGTGGTCAGTGCCAATGATAACACAGTACTTGTACGGTAGAGCGGGTGGGTCAATACAACTGTACGTGTAAGGGTGGGCGGGTGGGTCAATACCACTGTGCGTGTATGGGTGGGTGGGTCAGTACCACTGTACGTGTATGGGTGGGCGGGTGGGTCAGTACCACTGTACGTGTATGGGTGTTGTATGTTGAAAAAATTCCTTGCATATTTTGAACCAGTCACCTCAACGTCATTTCTATTCAAACTCATCCTAATGGACTATCAGGATATAATTGAAGAAAAGGAATATTAGTAAAGTCGGGAGATTCACTAAATGGACTATAGTGTACTATACATATATTACTAGTATCACTGACCGGTATGATGCTCTGTTTGTCAGTATCGTTGATGGTTCCATAGCTCTTATCCTTGGGGTGAAGTTCGTACCGCTCGCTAAAGCGCCGACACCTCTTCAGCGACATTTCTGAAATAAATAAAAGTCATATTAAACTATTTGTTTAGTTTATTTTTAAACAGAATATTGGAAATACATTAAGTATACAAAATAATAAGTTCTTTACACAGCTTAAGGGGGGGGGGGGTACAGTGAACTTTCGGGATGCTCATTCAGGGTTTCTTTTTTAAGAGTAACCTAAGCTATATAAATTACAAAATTGATGGAGTTTATCATCAACAATATGTTGTTTACCCCTATCCTACATTTCATTTGACCAAGGAAACAATGAGAACACAATTTCTTAAAAATTTTGATTTCATAAAAAGCTGTGGTCTTTTAGGCTCGACCGTGTTAATTTAACAGTATCGAAAATCTAAATAAATTTCTAATTGGTGTATACATTTTGTATAATACATTAACACAGAAAAACTTAACTAGTATATTAATAATCTTGGAGGCCTATCTAGAAATCTTGATTGTACTTACTATGACATCAAATGTTCGAGAAAACTTAAAGGGCGTTAGGGGAAGGAGAAGCAAACCCTATGAGATCAGGGATCGGGGTCCTCGTGACATCTCGAACTTGGGTAACTTGTGGGTTGCATAGTTTACAGGTAGGCCTACATTTTACAGGTAGGCCTACAGTTTACAGGTAGGCCTACAGTTTACAGGTAGGCCTACAGTTTACAGGTAGGCCTACAGTTTACTGGTAAGCCTACAGTTTACAGGTAGGCTACAGTTTACAGTTAGGCCTACAGTTTACAGGTAGGCCTACAGTTTACAGGTAGGCCTACAGTTTACAGGTAGGCCTACAGTTTACAGGTAGGCCTACATTTTACAGGTAAGCCTACAGTTTACAGGTAGGCCGACATTTTACAGGTAAGCCTACAGTTTACAGGTAGGCCTACAGTTTACCGGTAGGCCTACATTTTACAGGTAAGCCTACAGTTTACAGGTAGGCCTACAGTTTACAGGTAGGCCTACAGTTTACAGGTAGGCCTACAGTTTACAGGTAGGCCTACAGTTTACAGGTAGGCCTACATTTTACAGGTAAGCCTACAGTTTACAGGTAGGCCTACAGTTTACAGGTAGGCCTACAGTTTACAGGTAAGCCTACAGTTTACAGGTAGGCCTACAGTTTACAGGTAGGCCTACAGTTTACAGGTAGGCCTACATTTTACAGGTAAGCCTACAGTTTACAGGTAGGCCTACAGTTTACAGGTAGGCCTACAGTTTACAGGTAAGCCTACAGTTTACAGGTAGGCCTACAGTTTACAGGTAGGCCTACAGTTTACAGGTAGGCCTACATTTTACAGGTAAGCCTACAGTTTACAGGTAGGCCTACAGTTTACAGGTAGGCCTACAGTTTACAGGTAGGCCTACAGTTTACAGGTAGGCCTACAGTTTACAGGTAGGCCTACAGTTTACAGGTAGGCCTACATTTTACAGGTAGGCCTACAGTTTACAGGTAGGCCTACAGTTTACAGGTAGGCCTACAGTTTACAGGTAGGCCTACAGTTTACAGGTAGGCCTACAGTTTACAGGTAGGCCTACAGTTTACAGGTAGGCCTACAGTTTACAGGTAGGCCTACATTTTACAGGTAGGACTACAATTTAAAATTATGTATACTTATAATTCTATTTGTTATTCACTAATGCTGCATAGTTTGAGATAAACTTGAGATAATATTTATAAAACATAGTTTAACATCATGTTACAATATTTATTGTCGAGCTTAATTGGGCATATTTCGATATTAAATTACTTTCAATAATACATCTAAGACATTTTTAGTGATAATTTCATTGCATTAAATCCATATAATACTGTCTACAACTAAGAATTTCAGACTAAGACTATCTTTACATACACAAAAAACGACTATTTCTTACCCACAAGGCTTACCTTAACGTTAGGTCTTTACATAGAAATTATTATTTTATAAATAATTGTAAATTTTTAACAAAAGACATGGGGGAGGGGAGGTAAGAGTTTAATGGTTTACTATGTAGTTTTGTTACACATGGAGGAGGAGAGGGAAGAGTTCAATGGTTTACTACGTAGAGTTTTGGTATACATGGGGGAGGGGAGGGAAGAGTTCAATGGTTTACTATGTAGAGTTTTGGTATACATGGGGGAGGGGAGGGAAGAGTTCAATGGTTTACTACGTAGAGTTTTGGTATACATTGGGGAGGGGAGGGAAGAGTTCAATGGTTTACTATGTAGAGTTTTGGTATACATGGGGGAGGGGAGGGAAGAGTTCAATGGTTTACTACGTAGAGTTTTGGTATACAAAGAATAATTTTACTACTACTTTTAATATTACTTATCCCACAAGTAAAACAACCCCTAACTACTGTACCGGGTCTTTTGACCGGTACATTTCGTTTTTTTCGTCGTGGTCTGCCGGGCTGCCTGAGATCGCTCGTGTCCTGCGTTTCACGTACTTTGGTGGCCGTTGGCTCGGATCCGTTCGTTCCAGGTTCCAGCTTCGGTCAGGTTGGCCTGTCTGTTCACTTGTTCTCAGCGGCCGTTCGTCACGAGATGCAGGGCTAGAGGCTCCTAAAACGTAAGTGTTCATTGTGTAAGTTTTAATATCTAATCACCCTTTTGGTGAAAATACTTTTGTTTCAAGGATAATTTTCATCGGGCTTACTTGTGTTTTCAGGGTTTTGTCTAATTTATATTCTTTGTCTGTTTGTTAACCTAGGTTCGAGCCACGTGCTCAATGTTACATTTTTAGCATTAATTGCTTTTTATATCTGGCTTTATAATTAATGGTTGTTCTGTATAATGTTTTGTTGAGCCTTTTACAGTTGGAGTTACCGATTTACCATTTTTTTGTTCATTGACAATAACCTAGCCTTTCTGTGTAGTTTGTTTTTCATGTTATAACATTTTGCCCCTGTATACATAGCCTAGTTTTCAGTTTGTCATTTTAAGTCCATATACGTAATTAATTCTTTGGTAATTTGTTAAGTTGTAGTTTGTCTTAAATCTGTTTCCCAACATAATTTTTCATAGCCTAAAAATGGATCTTTTATTTTTCTACTGTGCTCCAATCATGTATAATTTTGTCTGTTCTTGTGTTGTTTTGCCATTTCATGTTATATTTTGTTGTTATGTGTAATATTTTTGTTGTTGTGGCTGGACTGTTTTTTATGTGCTGTGGTGTTGCCTTGCAGTCCAGGGTCCTCGAGTGGGACATTTTCCCTCAGCCTGTCGTCCGGGGAAAGTTCGACCATCCACACTGCCAGCCTGGCCTGAGGACCATGTATAGAGGCCATTGGCGACCCTGCTGTCCCCCTACATCTTTGGGTAGGAGTCTTCTGTCCTCAGGTCAGTGCTTTCCATCTTGTTTTCCCGGCGGCTGAGCTGGGAGTTGATAATATGAAATATAAAAGAAGAAAAAAAAGTTGGTGGAACTATTTAATTGAGGCCTAGGCCTAAAAAACTGGACAGTGATTTGTGCAACACAGCCATGGGGGGACCTATATGTATTTTTTTTATTAAAGGGAAAAAACTTAAAATACAAAAAAAAAGAACTTTTAGTGTTAATACTTATTGTTATTTAGTTTAATTAGTTTATTTTGTTGTTATATTTTTCTAGAGTTTATATTTGTTAGGTCCCTACCGTTATATTGTGTTGTTATTTATTTTTTTGCTTTAGGCCTAGTGATTTAGTTAGTTATTTATTTAGTTCGTGTTTTGTATTATTGATGTCCGGGGATGAGAGAATGGTACCGTGTTATATTTTTTTTAAATTGTTTAATTTTTAAACTTTCACCAAAAGGGGATTATTGGGCTTGGCTTAACTTCTAATTTGGAGCTGCCCAGGGATTCCGGCTTACTCCCTGGCCTCGGTGGAATTATGGGATGGTGGGGCTAAATTGCCGGGTTATTTGGGGTTATCGAAATTGTTTCTGAATTTGTCACCTTTTAAATTGTTAATAAATTTTTGTCTTACGTTTTGGGTGTCTCTGGCTAGGCTGCAGATAGGCCATGTAGTTGTTAATTGTTAATTTTGGTATTTGTAGCGTTAAGTGTTTTTTGTAGCTGGTGTCATGTTCTTGTTATTTATTTAACTGCGAATTAATATTGTGGCCTTCTGCCGTTTTTTGATTAATTAAATATTGCTTTCTTGATAATAAAATTAGTTTTGCTCAGCTGCCGAGTTTTATTTTGGACCCTCCAACTGCCACCCGTGATCCCATCGCTTGACTTGTTTTGAGCCATCCCCCAGTTGGCACGCTTTCCAGCTTTGGTGGGGGGGATGGGTCTCAATTGGTAGCAGAGCGTGGTTACGATCCACGGACCTCTGGGTTATGGGCCCAGCACGCTTCCAGCTTTGGTGGGGGGGATGGGTCTCACTACTGGAGTAGGGAAAATATAATGAAGCAAGGCTCACTTTTACCTTTGGACCCAAGATGGCGGCGCAGTGGTACCAACCCCCCTCCCACCCCAAATTTCCCTCAAATTCCCAAATTTCCCTCAAATTCCCAAATTCCCCCCAATTTCCCAAATTTCCCTCCAAATTCCCTTGTTATACTACATAAAATGCACTGTCAACCTAACTTTTTCCATGTATATCACAATATAAAATGAACTTTTTTTGTCCAATATGGCATCTTTTCCCTCCCGCGCCAACTCACACCCGGAACCCCGTGGGAAAATTCCCTTCCTAAAATTCCCTTACCAAAAAGATGGCTGCCTTTCCCTTGTTATACTATATAAAATGTACCTATATAAAATGTAAAAAGATGGCGACCAGATCCAATATGGCGTCTTTCCCTCCCGCACCAACTCCCCCCCAAAATTCCCTCTCAAAATTCCCTCCCAAAATTCCCTCATCCAATATGGCGTCTTTCCCTTGTTATAATATATAAAATACACTATAATAAATGGCTACGCGTCGTCTGCTGGTCGGGCGCGCATGCGCGTTGTTACTCTATTCATATATACATTATAAAAAATTAATATTTCATATATACTCTATGTGCTCGACCCGATCGCAGCGCACCTAGCGCTAACGCCGACCCGATCGCAGCGCATCTAGCGGCATCAGCTGTGCGCAGGTGACGCATGCGCATCTAGACGCTTCGCTCTGATTGGTTGTCTCCCCTACTTAACCGACCAACACAATCAATCTTTCTCACTTCTGTTCTTGCGCTCATACTGATCAGACGTGTCCTCACTTTGCTCCTACTCGATATTAAATACTTTAACTTTATTATATTTTGGATACCGTTCTCTGTACGGTATTTCGAAGTAAATCAATAATTTGAATATCTTTGCTTTTTTTTACTTTAATTTAATAATTAACTTTTAATCAATTTTTATCGAAGTAAATTTAATTGTATCCTAACCTAACCATGGAATCCTTTGCCATTAACGATAACCTGGTCACCATCTCCCGTCGATTCGACACTTCCAGTCCCGATCTCCTTAATGTACTTTCTGATCATAAAAACAAAATCATGGCCGAAATAAATAAACACCTAAACAGGCTCGAGGGAGTAAAATGGTACATCGCGGTCCAAATTAAATTTTCCAAAATTGTTAACAACGAAGAAATTTCAACAACACCTTTCTTTCATGGCAAAACTCGTCCCTTGTTACCTTCTGATTCTCTAGACGTACAATACTCTGAGGCTATAGACAACATTTTAGAAAGCGTGGCTAAGTGGGTGAGCCAGGGAAGTGGGTGGGTACTTGAAAATGTTTTACGACTTGATCTGTTTATTGTAAAATTTCAACCCTTGTACGCCTCTTCTTACATACCCACCCCGAAAAAAATCTCAAACCCCATGCACGGAATTGTAAATATTAAAAATGACGACAATAAATGTTTCCTATACTCTGTACTTGCCCATTTTTACCCTGACCAAAATAGACGAATAATTTATTTCAAAAAACGTGAAAATAAATTAAACATGTCTGGGATTAGCTATCTTGTCAAAATTACCGATTTAGATAACTTTGAAAAACTGAACTCTGCTATATCTGTAAATGTCTTTGGTTTTGAAAACGATGAAATTTACCCCCTAAGAATAACCAAAGAAAAATTTAGAGTTCACCATGTAAACTTGTTACTTTTTACTAATGACACTACCTCCCACTACTGTTTGATTACAAACATGTCTCGACTGCTAGCTCACTTGACTAAATACGGAAATGCATCACACTACTGTGACTACTGCCTACACAGATTTTCTTCCCAACTACGACTTACTAACCACTTACCTTTATGCTCACCACACGGTGCACAAAAGACCAGACTTCCTACTGATGACGAAAAATACATGTACTTTAAAAACTATACTCTAACTCACAAAGTCCCCTTTACTGTCTACTGTGATTTTGAAAGTTTTGTTGTTCCTATTTGTACTATAATTAACGACCCATCTACGTCACACACGACCAACACTGCCCATCATACCCCTTCAGGTTTTTGTTACGTAATCATTGACAGTAATGGCAAACCAGTAAAACAACCTAAAGTCTATAGCGGCCCCAACGTTGTAGATACTTTTCTAAATTGTTTGATTGCAGAGTCTGAGGAACTCTTACCTATAATTAAAA